>VDFB02114572.1:0-17990 GCA_007258455.2 Sequoia sempervirens | reverse complement strand
GCATAAAGATAAAAAATTTGTTCTGGGTCAATCCCAAAGCTTCAATTAATGTTTTCTATAGTATACATCTGGTGTGGCCTGAACATGGCCAAAAAATCATAGGTAGGGAGAATTTCTTTTAGTCATTGAAGAGTGAAGTATCTATATGAATGGTAGTTACCAATTTATATCTCTAAAGGAGCATGCTAGCCACAGCCAAGAGTTCCAAAGAGAGTCCAAAAGCTGAGATCTCGAGCCCGTAAAGAATAGTCGAGCTCTCATGGTGAGAATGGTACATAGCAATGATTGATGTAAGCACAAGAGACACAAAGAAAATGCAAGTAGAGACATCAAAAATGGTGGCCGTGGCCTCAAGCCATAAAGAATAAAATATGAAGTCATAGGAGCTGTGAAGTTATGAGTGAATGACTTACCCTTGTGACAGTAGGTAAAAAGAAATAACACAAGGTGATATCTCATGGAGTAGACTGAAAAAAGCCAAGCTCGAGTTCATGTTGACCAAGGAAAATCAGAGCACAGGAATGAGTTAGAAGATAAGTATGATAGTCTGCGGCCTTAATGGTCTTTCTCTTTTTCCAAATGAAGTGGAAAAAGCTTCGATACTGTAAAAAAAGCTTACCCACTAAAGATTCCATTATCTGAAGAGCACGATAAAGATTCCCAAGGCACATGAGCTTGAGTTCAACTCAATCATGGCGGCGGCATACAAAGAACAAAGCTCTTTTCCTTCAAGCTGGAGAGTGCAAAATGGGGTGATGATTAGGGTTTGACTATGTTTTGTTGAAACCCTATTTCGACCTTATGATTATCTAGAAGGTTCGGTCATAACTCATGGAGAGTTTCAAGTGACTTTACCTTTGCATTATGATTTATTAAAATCTGAGTCTAAATGTATATGTGGGGAGGCCAAAAATTCATGTGCTAGGTCGATGTTTTAAGTCTTAGGACTTGTTATATGCCTTAGTGAAATATGGGTTTGTGCCTTATGTTATTGCTTTAAGAGAAAGGTTGAATGTATGATATGCATTAGGAGTGCTTTATGATCTAAAAGTGATTATTCTTTTGTCACTTAGGTTTTGTATTCTTATGAAGGGTCAATGATCCATTTAGGGTTCTATGTTTTTTAGTTGATTTTAGAGAAATCAATGAGATTTGAAGTTATGAGAGAAGATAATGATGTGTTATATTTTTATGATTTTTGATAAAAATCAAAATTATTGTAATGGAGAGATAAGGAGCTTTTCTTTTTGCAAAATATTTTAGTCTTTAATTGCAAAAAATAGACAAATTGTGCAAATCTGCAATCCTGTAAAGCAGAATCGTAAAGCAATATCCTATAAATTGCTTTATGTTTTCTTGCTATTTTTAGCATATTTTTGTTGACTTTTCCTCTTGGTCAAGTTTGAGACCTATCTTGGAGAGATAAGGTTTTTTTTGAGCTTTTAAAGCAAATCCAGCCTATTTTTAGAGGCTTGACAGTGTGATCATAAAAGCAGTATGCTTTTTTCTGCTTTTAGGCAGTTTTTGAGATAGTTTGAAAGCCTTTTCCTTGAGCTTTTTCCTGAGCTCAGATTAGGGTTTCTTGAGAGTTATGTTTTGAAAGACTTAGTCTTTTAGTGGTCCAGTCTCAGTTCAGATCAGAGTTCCTGCTCATATGCATTTTTTGAGTTTGTGAACCCATTTTTGTGCTCAGTTTCAGATTATGGCATTCTCCTTCAGTTGAATAAAAACAACATTCCTACTTCTCATTTTTGTGTTTATTTGTAGTTTCAGTTTGATTTTATCTAGTGATTTCTATCTACAGAGTCCTTGTTTTGTCCTTAAAACTGTAATTCTTAATGCAGAAAGTTCAGAATACAGGTTGCATGTTGTGCTTCAAGTCAGGTCTTCATGCAAATTATTTATGTATCAATTGTTCATGAGAAGTTGTGAAATATTGTGTCTTTCTGAAAGTTGTTTGTGAGAAAGAGATCATAATCATCATTAAATCATTGTTAGGTTTTAAATCATCATCAGTTAGATTTTAAATCATCATCAGTTAGATTCAAATTTCTTTTCTGTTTCATCCTTCTATCCCTTTTATCAGGAGTTATTTAGAATAGGATCAATTATTCGGAGAACCAGCTCACTCTGGAGATTCCTCCTTTGCTCAGATCACCCACATCTGAAGGAGGTTTCCATGTTTCAGTAGGTTGTTGAATATTGCATTTCAGCAGGGTGCAAATCTATTGACAACAGCTTCAACCTACAATTGAATACTATGATAATGTTGGAGAAGAAGATAAGAAAACCTTGCTTTTAGTCGTTATTGAATATGTTATCATCTTAGAAGTTAAGTGGGATGATATAAGGAAAGATGTACCTGAAAGAATGTGGGAAGCTCTGATGAAAAGAAGATTAGAGGCTATTGAATTTGAAGAGAAAATTAGAAATATTGCATATAATAAGATTGGGTCTTCCCTGACCCCAGATTATCTAGAATCTTTGAAGAAGATCTATGCAGAAATGTTTTAGATGAAGAGAAGAGTAAACATGTTGATGAAAAGGAATAAAAATTTGACAAATAAGGTAAGGAAATAGCAAAGGGTATGTGCAGGATCATCATGGAAAAAATAGGCCCTTAAGTGGCAAAAAATTCAGAAAAATCAGAGTTAGGAAACTTGACATAAAAAATTGAATAAGTTATCTATATTATTTCAAAAATATGTAAGAATAGAATCTGTAGAAAATTTAATTTAGTTTCTAAACTACTAGGTTTATTTAAAAAAAATCTATTTGGTGAAAATTTGAAATTTAAATGTAGTAGTACTTAAATTTCAAGGAAAAAACAAGTAGGTATCTATCTGACCACCCTACCTACAGTAAAATGATAATATTTTTCAATAAGATTTTAGATATAAGTAGAGGACTCATGTCCTGATGTGATGCATATTTTTTTGTAATTTTTTTCCAAGTAAATAATTAATTATGAATTTTTATTACAAATTTCAAAAATATAAAACTTGTATGTCCACCACCTTAACTTGGTCAAAACTTCATGAAATTCATTTTTTTAATCCTATAGTATGCGCAGAATGACACATGTTTTGATTCAAAAAATATGATACCATTTGAAAGCTATAGATGTTTTTCAATCAACCTATCAATCAGACTTTAGTCATAATTCAAATAGAAAATGAATAATAATTATTTATTAAATTCAAAGTAAAGCATAATTTATATTGGTGGAAAGTGAGAATCCTTTAAAAACCCTTTTCGTTTCATCAAATTTGGGTAAAAAAAAAGTCGTCAACCACATACCCTACACATACCCATCATATCGCCACATTTTTGCCCATCATGATCCTACACATACCCCAAAAGTGATTTGGGATACAACAGAAAAATATGGCATGCTTAAAGCTGATGAAGATGTTGCTACTAAAAATGTTGAGGAAAATATTCCCTTGATACAGGTAATGAAGATATTTATGAAAATATTGATGTAGAAGTTGATGTCGGTGATGAAAATAATCCTCCAAAAGGTGAAAAGCAAAATGAAGGTGAAGTTGAGCCTGAAAAGCATAATGATGCTCCTCTGGAGCACACTGAAGGAGAAAAAGGAAATAATGAACAAGGTAATGCAGAAGAAGGAAAATGCAATGAAGAAGAAGAAAAGGATAATCCAGAGGAAGAGCAAAATAAAGATGAAAAGGATGGAAATGATGAAGAGGATAATAATTTGATAAAGACAAAGATGAAGACAAAAAGGAAGAAAAGAAAGAAGAGGAAGAAGAGGAAATGGAAGAAAAAATGTAGGAAGAAGAGAAGGAAAAGAGAAAGGAAGAAAATTAAAATGAAGAATCTACCAGGAAAAATGAAGAAAGTGAAAACCAGATTGTAAAATCTCTTAAGAATCCTAGAGAATCATCCTCCAGTAATGATGTTCTAAAAGGCCTACTATCCAAGCAAATCAGATTTCAGTCGATAATTCCCCAGGAGCTTCTACAACTTCCTATGATTGAAGGGTTTGTGGATATGGAGAAGATGTCTCTGGTGCATAAAGTGATGTTAGGAGATGCTATACAAGCATCCAGAAGGAAGGGAATTCTTGAAGCACATCAAAGAGGAACAAAACTTGTAGAAGATGCTCTTAAGGAATTGCAAGAAGTCATACTTGATGCATCCATTGATACATCTCTCACTCCTATTGAAAATTTGATATTGATGTTAGATTCTTTCAAGGAGTATACTTCTAGGCTTAGTGAAAAGAAAAAACAAGAGGTTGAGGAGAAATTGGCAGAGAAAAGACTATTGGCTTTACATGACAAATGTGCTCTTGCACACTCAAGTGTTGAAAAGAATCTGGAAGTTGTGAAGGTTTGTGAGTCAGAAGCTAATGTTGTCCTTGCTTATTGCTTGAAGTGATCAGATGCCACTCAGAATATTAAAGTTGTTATGGACTCCATTGAGTCTCAGTTGTTAGCCATCTTTGGTACTTATAGCCTATCCAAAGATAGAGATAGATCAACCTAGAATGTCATCTTTGCGCATAAAGATTTTTTTGTTTTTTAGAAGTAGAAGGAGGACATTATCAGAAAATTTCATTGGTTGAGTGACATTGTAAGAATTTAATTCACTCCGGTTGGAAAAGCTATGGCTTGGACAAAAAAACTTGAGAAGATAAACTTGACTCTTGATACTTCAGATAGTGTAGAAAAAACTCTGATAGAGTTGGAATCTTTGAATAGGATGTTGATTACCGCAAAGGATAGTTGGGAGAATGGAAACTTAGTATGGGAAGGTATTCTAAAGGAGCTTCAAAGCTCACCATCCTCCAGCTGATACATGTTTCTTTGTTTTCTTTGTTTTAATGTTTTTATTTGTTTTTGGGACACCCTTTGTCCTTGATGTCAAAGGGGGAGTGAAGAATTGTGACATGCTAGTGTTAGGGGGAGAAGTGTTGTCATTGATGTCACCATGATATATGAGTTGCAATTGCAAGATCAAGTCTGAAGTTGTTATGATATTTTGGTTTGGTATTTGAACCGGTATTTTGCTTACATCCTCTGATATTTTGTTCTGCAATTGTTTTTTAGTGATTACTATTGCTTGCAATTTTGGGAAATGGTTTGTAGATGTTGGGAGCATGTACTTTCAAGATCTCATGTATCCAGATGCTCATATGGTGTATTGACATTACACTGGTGTTTGCAATTGTGCCATTAGGTCTATCCTTGGCTGACCTAATCGATGTATTGTGTAATGGTGAATTATTTTTTGTTATGACGATATATGTGTGACCTATTTTAGGTCTATGCCAACTTGATGAAGTGTATTGGATGTGTGAATTACCTTTTTAGAAGATTTTGTGAAAGCTTGAAGCCGACAAGTTGGTATTTTTGGTGCATAAGAAGTGCATCTAATTAGGCCAACCTAATTGATTGTTGTGAAGAGATCAAATATATATATGGGATAATCTTTGAAGTTTGAAAAGGTAAATTTTTTGGTGTGTTGTGAATGCGAATGTGAAGATTAGCGAATATGATGAAGTGTGTCAAGTCAGTTTGTACTAAGCTTCATTGGAACTAAATCTGCACTCACTAGGTGTACTCTATCAGTTCATCTTTCTAGTTGAAAGCCATTTTTGTCATTGTAATTCTGTAGGAAATAAGTATTTGTTTTTGGACAGTGAGTCCTGGAAGTGAGCCACCCATTTTGTAATATCCTATAACTAGTTATACTATATTGTGAGCTAACACTCACTGTGGTTTTTCCCATTTTGGGTAAATTCCACGTAAAAAATCCTAGTGTTCATGTGTTCTATGATTTCATGTTCTGTTAATTATTTCACTTATCTTTGGTATTGTGTGTATTGGAATAATTGGATGGTATCTGATCAGAAAATTTAAGAAGATACTGATTCACCCCCCCTCTCAGTATCTTGGTCATTTAACAAAACTAGATTTAAGGTTCTAGATTAGAAATTATGATGTTCAAAAGTAAGGTTCAACAAAATGAAATGACAAAAATTAGGATGGTGTCAAATATGGGATGGTATAATGGACCTATTTTCCTTTATTTCATTAGGAAATGTGATCCCTACAAAGAATTAACTTACAACCCTTAGGTGAGTCAACTCAATGATGGAATTTGTTGGTTTCCTTATGATTGAGGATAGGGGTATCAGCTTAAACAACACTTTTGGGAGAAAAACTAAAAAAATAGCAAATCAACTCAATTATGCCCATTCAAAATTGAATCATCAATTTAAATCATAATATAGATAGAAACCTCAAATTTTTGATAGATCTGGAAATCGCTGAGTAATGTGTACCTATCACCAAAATGAAGTTTGTAAAATTTTCCTGGGACTCATTCACCCATGGGAAAATGGGTCTTTATGTAGGGGTTTGACTTAGCTTTTGGGATCCTTTGGTGTCAGTTTGTAGCTTCTATTTGATCTAGGTTTCAATGTCAAACAATTTGGAAATAAAGTCTGTAGATGAGATTTTATGAATTGACAACAATGTTGACACCTTTTTGCAACTTTGCAACTTTACAACATTGAGGTCTTCAATCCTTCTTCAACTTATAAACCTAGACATTCACAAAGAGGAGAAAAATATTTTTTTTGGTGGATGGGGATTTTCCTTGGTGAAACCCCATTTTTGTAATTAAACCTTGAATTGAAAGAATGAAACATGAAAGGAATGATGAATGAACAATTGTTATATTGCAACTCACCAAACCCTTGAAGAAACCATGGAGGATTAAAATCTTGATCTTGATCTTGCATAAAATGGCTTCAATGTATGTGAATCTTGACTTGAATGTTGAATTGGATCTTGAAACCTACATCACAATGTTAGCTCCAAAAACATGAATGATGCATAAGACCTTGACATAATACTTGAGATCTTGATTGCTGCAATAAATCAATAACAAATCTACCCTTGAATGCTCTTGATCATAATCTTGGCTCTTGTAATTCTTGCATAAAGTGTGTTAGATTTGAATTGATAAAAAATACCTTGTATTTATTGGTATCTATCCTTAATTTCTTGAAAATTAAACATTATAGTATGACATTGGAATTTAAATTCGGGGACATTAAAATACTGCCAATTTAAAAATATTTTAAATTTGGTTCCAAAGGCCTAGGGAGGACCCATTCACCCATGGGTGAATGGGTCCTAGGTCCCTATTCATGGAACACACATTGCTCAAGGTAATTACTTGTGTTGGCATTATTTTTTGTCAGGTTTCCCCTTCAAAAAATGTAATTTATTAGGCTTGTAGATGTAAAATAGGGCTTCTCAAGGCATAATTAAGTCAAATTTAATTGAGGGGACCCAAACAAAGTTTTAAAATGTAAGGGAGTACATTCTCCTGCACTACATATATAGATTTCTTCATTTACCACAATAATTATTTTAAAAATCGAATAAATGAGCTTGAATTTGTAAATATAGAAATATCGACAATAAAATATTAAAAATTGGGCCAAAATAGAGTGGTCAAGGGAAACACCTACACTATAAATATTAGGGATTTAAGTTGTCATTAAATAAATAGATAAATTTAACTCTCAATTTTGTCTTTGATTTTCTGAAAATGATAATAAAATGGACAAATAATAAGCTTAATTAGCTCCGAGCATATAAGGGGTATCCAAGCATAGTATGAAATTTGTAGTGTTGTCAATTTACAATGCTACAAGTAGCTCTATGAAAAATATGAATAATGGTTTTATTGCTTGCACTAAAATTTGAATGTCTCAAGACTAAAAGTTGACCTTTTATATTTGTACCTTGTCTTAAAATATAGATAGTCATACTACACAATGACATGCAATATTTGTGATTATGGTCACTTCTATGTCTATGGATTCATACTATGATGTGTGTATCTAATATGTCTCAATGTGCACCTTTACACTATAGCTCGACTAGTTTGTCTATCTAATTTTTTCTCTACTCTACTATTAAGAGTGGTGTTATTTAGAAATACTTTTAGAGGGTTGTTGATAATTTCATTATGGGAAATGTTCTCCTAGGTAAACCTCTCAAAATCTTTGTAAAGAGATTGAATGTAGCCAAACTTAGTCATTTTTACAATTCTAGGATGAATGTGAAGGTTTAGGTTCATTTTAGTGTATCAAATTAAAGTGTTATTCATTATAACTTTAATGAAATTCTAATAAATTTTTTAGATGATGAAATGAATTCAATTAAATTCTTCTAAATATAAGAACATAGCAATAATTAAATATGTGTTTATTTGGCTCTTGGTAGGAAGGGAATGGGCTAGAGTCAACTAAACTTTGAATTTGAATTTTGAAAATATTGGAGGTCAAATTTATAGATGTAAGGTTGATTTGATGTGCAAGGATCAACTTGTCAAATTTTGAAAGTAAATTAATTCATAGATCATTGTTGTGCTTCCAATTAATATGAAATTTTTTAACTATGAGTTATGGTCAAAAGCAATGATCGAAATAAAACACAACCATCATTTGACTATCAACACAAAAAGATGGCATAACCAAGGTGGGAATGAAAGGTTTATTTATAAGTTCATGGATAAGTGTATAAATGAAGAGTATATGAAAATATGAATAATGTTGATAAAATATGTATAAATGATGTGAGAACGTTTGTAAATTAAAGAATAATAGTAAATGGAGAAGAGTCCAACTACACATAAAATTATGTCATTTGTCAATATATTTAATTATTCTCCTAAAATAAATATAAAATTAAATGAAAATTAACATGTATATACAAATGTCACCATTGCAATTAACAAATGCCAAATTCTTAATAAAGATTTAACGATGATTTAAAGATAGCATAATCAAAATGAGAATTGAAATTTATAGATAAGTTCATGCATAAGTGAATAAATGAATAAGGAGGAGTATATAAGAATATGATTAAATGTTGATAAAATATATATTTAAACTAAAGAATAATAAGATAAAGAATAAAAATTCAACTTCACACTGTCTATATATAAATATATTAAACTATTCTCCCAAAATATATATAAAACTGATCCTGTAACAAGGATTACTGTCTCCAAATTTGTTTGATAATTCCTAAAATCTTCATTAACAGCCACAATATGCAGCTGAAAAAACAAGTACAGCAACATGGTCAAATCACACTGCCAAGCAAGAAACTCCTGTAGTGGCTGGGCATTTTATGTACTGCAGTTTGGTTGTATATGCTCAGCTCCCTCGGGATTCAAATAATGTTCATGATAATGTGACACCTACCAGAAACTAGCTTTTCCTCGCATGAGAGTTGAGATGTCGCTTTGGTCATCATTTGAGAAACGAAAGATTCTTTGTTACATTAATTTGGGAACCTATCGTACTCCTGAAAGCCCAACAATACTCATTAGAGTAAGCACATTGTAAATAAGTTTGAAAATAGTTAGCTTTCATTTATATATGGATAGACATTTTAGAGTTCAAGCTTGTTTATTTTTCTTAATGCATTATTTATTATTATCTTTCATTGGATTTTGTTCAATCTTTTCACATGTTTCTAATTTTAGTTTTCTTCTTTGTAGTTGTGTTGAACACTCAATCACTTCTTTTTGTACTATTTATGGACCCAATTAGCTTGGACTTGGGTAGATAAGTTTGTACGGTGTTTAGACTTACACTCTTCTCTTGGCATGATAATGAAGAGAGTTGATATTATCATTAGGCATGAGGAAGTGCATCATATATTGCAACATCATAGATGAGAGGAGATATGTCATAAAATGCATCCTTGTAGATTTAAGATCATCACAACACATGAAAGAAACACTATCATGAAATGCAACAATGTCATGAGAAGGTGAAGGTAGTAAAACTATATCTTCTATGTCCATCATACATGGTGTTTCACAAGGTAAAACTATACTATTCATGTACTCATCACAGTCTCTAGGATCACCACTAAGGCTATGGATAAATGGTATAGTTGTATCTAATATACATCAATGAGCATTAATCAACTCCATGATGAAGTAAGGAAAAGATAAGATGTAGTGGAACAAACCCTCTATTGAAGAAACATCATTATCATGAATACAATATTTCATGAGGATATTAAGGACAGAGGGATAATGTATATCAAATAAAAGAACCAATCAAGACATGAGATGTATGCATGAATATCAACCAAAGAGATGACCTAAAAGGAGACATAAGGTAGGATTATCCAAGGGCGGGACAATGGGACAAAAGATATGTATTAAATCCTAAATACCTAAGATCACTATGTATAACATCCATAAGGATGTGTATCAAATTATAAATACTACATAGAACCAATGAAGCTATAACCCTATGAGATTCAAGCATAGATATATTCGCCAAAATGTGAAGGAAAATAAATATTACCTATAAACATAATTTAGGCTAACCAAATGAAACCTATACACATAAGTATACATTAACCTAGACTAATTGATTGGATAGAGGATAAAGATAATTCTATAATTATTGTTAAATAAGGAAGGAAAACAAAAAGAGGATAGGAATACTTAGCTTGATGACCAAAGGTGTAAAAGTCTAATGTAGATTCTAAATTTAACAATTAGTGATACAATGAATGGCTTTGTATAATAAATCTATGTTCAAAGATAAAGAATGGTTTTGATGTTTGTCCTAAAATTTGAATATTTTTGGACTGAAAATTGATCATTTGTATCTTTACCTTGCCTTAAAATCTAGACAATTAGACCATGCTATGGCTGGTGAAATTTGCAATTATAGTCACTTGTATATTTGCACCTTCATCATTTGTTGTGTGGACTTGATCCTACTCAATATGCACCTCTACTCTACTCTAGTTTGTCTTTGTCTAGTTTTCCTTTTGTTCTACTCAAAAGGGTTACATTATTTAGAAATACCTTTCAATGCTTGACAATAATGTTGCTAGCAGATATGCTCTTCTAAGCTAAACCTTATAAAACTATGCAAATCAAAGACGACTAGTATTAGTCATGCAAATGGTTCTAGATGAATGTGTAGATCTAGATTCATATTCTAGTGTATCAAATGGAAGTATTATTCCTTATAATCTAAATGATATTAAAAGAAAAATTTTAGATTATCAAATGAATTCAATTGAATTCCTTTAAATATAATTACATAGCAATAAATTATGCAAACATGTGTTTAGCTGGATCTGGTAGGAAAGGAATGGGTAGTAGTCAACTAAAATTTGAATTTGAATTTAAAAAATGTTAGAGGTGAAATCTGCAGATGTAGGGTTGATTTTGCGTAATGGATCAACTTGTCAAATTCTGAGAGCAAATTAGTTGCAAGATCAGTGTTGTACTTGCAACGAATATCAAAAGTTGTATAAATTATGGTTCAAAAGCGACGAAAAAGAAAAACACAGTTACTTTTTTACCATTAAGACAAAAAAAATGGCATAATCAAGGTACAAAAGAATAAATTCACGAAAAATGTACAAATAAAAATACTTGAGAATATCGATAAATGTTAAGATATATAAAAGATGTGAGAATGTGTGTAAATAAAAATCTGACAGCATGTAAGAAAGAATCCTGCTTCAAATCTTAAACAATCCATACACGTTTGACAAATCTTAGATGGCTCAATACGGAAGATACCAGATGAAAAGAGATTCTATTACCAGCAGTATTAAATGATACCAACAGTTCTCTATATGGATTAAGCAAAATATAAGGTATGGTAACAGTATAAAGCTGCAAAAACAGGTCCAAGCAAGAAACTAATGTGTGGGCGGACATTTGTTTGTACTGCGGGTTGGTTGTATCACCTGTACGCATTGTTTTCTCAGGAGAATGTGACATCTATCACAGACTAGCTTTTCATCGTATAAGAGTTGAGATGTCGATTTGGTCACCATTTGAGAAATGAAAGATTGATTTTTTGTTACATCACGTATAGCTTGACATGAAGGGAGGAATCTATCATCTATGGCAGGCAATAAAACAAAATATTGTACTACTGAAAGCCCAACATTACTTATTTTCAAACAATGCTATTAATTAGTACAGTGATTAGAGTTCTTCGTTCTTTCACTTTCTCCTATATTTCATTGAAAAGCCATTGTTGTATTTATCCCTGGTTTTTAGGCTTTCTTCCCTCTTCCAAGGATTTTTGAAACAATTTAAATGGTCGCCATTTTCTGTGGCTTAACAATTATTATCAAGATTATAGGAGTGCGCATGGATGGCAATAGTATTATTGAAGTAACTTCACAAGTCTATTTTAAAAATATTTTAACGAAGTTAATTTTATGTTTGAAATATATTTTAGCATTTTATGATTTTGATAATGAATGTAAGGGGTTTGTAAACTTATTGAAAAATAATTGCTACATCCATCACTGAATTTTAGGTTTTCCACCTTCCAACGACTTTTAAAATAATTTAAATGGCCAGCCTTCTTTTTCGCTTGGCAATTATTGTAAGGATTATAGGCTTAGACACGGACAGCAATAGTATTGTTGAAGTAACTTCACACTATTTATTCTAAAAATAATTATATAAGTATATTTAAAGAGATTAATTTTCTGTTTGAAATATTTTATTATTAGTTCATGATTTTGATAGAGCACTTGAAAATTTATTGGAAAATAATTGCTACATTCATTGCTATTGTTTAGGCTATCCTCCCCCTTCCAATAATTTTTAAAATAATTTAAACATCCACCACTCTTTGTGGCCTAGCAATTATTGTAAGGATTGTAGACCTAGATATGGATGACGATGATATTATTGAAGTAGCTTAACAAGTTTATTCTATAAAATATTTATGAGGTTAATTTTCTATTTCAAATATTTTATTACCAGTTCATGATTTTGACAGTGTATGTAAGAAGCTTGAAAATTTTACTTTACTAGAATATTTTATTAGAAGTATCCCCTCTAAAAGCATACTAAAATGATGGGTTAATTCCATCTCAATTTTGGATGAAGTTCACACATAGGGAAAACATTTGACAAAGGAAAAACCTACTTGTGCTATCTCAAATTGTAGTTTTTGGTAAGGGTTGCCTCAGGCCAAAAGTAAAAATAGGATCCTAACCATAACCAAAATTTAAACACTTTAGCACTAAATGTTCAAGAGATTCTTAAAACTCTAAAATCACTAATGCCTTCTCATTTGTATCTTCCATCTCTTCCTTTCTAGTTTTAGAACTTTTCTTTAGTCTTGAGCTATGTTGGAGGTTCATGAAACTTTTAAATTCTTGAACCTCTAATATCTCTGAAAAATGACTTAGCCTTTATGTTTTTCTTTATTCCTTTTGTAATCATGAATAGTATTTTCTAAACATCAAATACTAATCATACCATTAATAATTCGTTAATAATCATTATAGTATTAGCATTTACCTTATAATCAATTAATCATTAATCACATTTAAAATTTATCACATCATTTACCAATAAATATTATTGTAGACACCTAAATTTGACCACTTGCATTTGGTCAAATTTATCCTTATTTCATCTATCATTCCTTTTTATCCACATGAATTAAATAATATTGCTATTATTTAATTAATATCAATAATTTTCCTAAGTTCCTCTAAATTCTTAAGATATTTAACTAGTTAATTAAATTCTTTACCTCTTTAAACCTTTCTTCTCTAAATTAAATAAATATACCAATTTATTTAATTTAGGACTCACATATCTCACATGAACTAAATTTTTTTTAATTCATCCACTTTCTCTCACCTTGTCAAATCCTACATAATTCTTCCTTAATCCTAATCCACTTTCCTAATCATATCATTAGGATGTGCACATTCTTAATCCATGATTAGAAGGTGTCACATCCTCCAAATTTTACAAGTGGCCTCCTAATCCTCCTCCACTAGCCTAATCCCTCACCTAACCACCTTGCTTGGACAATCTAATCCTATGATTGAAGAAACCCAATCTACTTTCCATTTATCGCACTCCTCCTTGGTCAACCCTTCATTAATGCTTTCTCATTTTGGAGAAGTGACCCATACCCTCAAGGAATTTTCAATTCCTTTTGTTCCCCCCTATACATTAAAAATGAATTTTTAATTCTTCTTGTCACATCTTCCCAATTATTTGGGAATATTGGACAAGAAACCCCTTTTATGAGGGAGATCTTGCCCATACTCCCATGGTAATTGTAAAGTACCCTCTTTCCTCTCATCCCCTCTCACGTTCACACTTGTCACTCTTGCAAGATGTTGTGTCCCTTGGTCTTCCTTGTCCAGTATGGTGCTTGGGTTTGTGACATGGCTTAACCACCTCCTATGGATCTTACATAAATCCGTTGGTTGTTTTGGGCATTGATAGGTCGATCTTTTGGTGCAACAACAACCACCAATGTAACAATTGGTATTGTTATCTCCTAGAAATGCACCCTATACAAAGTTATGAAAACTGAGCTTTCTAGAGAAACATGGTATCATTTCATGGCTGTGGGTTACCTAAAGTTGAAATGAACCTCTGGAGAAGGCCAACTTCGCTTGGCAATTATTGTAAGGATTATAGGCTTAGACATGGACAACAATGGTATTGTTGAAGTAACTTCACACTGTTTATTCTAAAAATAATTTTAAATATATTCCATGAGATTAATTTTCTGTTTGAAATATTTTATTACTATTTCATGATTTTGATAGAGCACTTGAAAATTTATTGGAAAATAATTGCTACATTCATTGCTATTGTTTAGGCTATCCTCCCCCTTCTAATAATTTTTAAAATAATTTAAACATCCATCACTCTTTGTGGCCTAGCAATTATTGTAAGGATTGTAGACCTAGATATGGATGACGATGATATTATTGAAGTAGCTTAACAAGTTTATTCTATAAAATATTTATGAGGTTAATTTTCTATTTCAAATATTTTATTACCAGTTCATGATTTTGATAGTGTATGTAAGAAGCTTGAAAATTTTACTTTACTAGAATATTTTATTAGAAGTATCCCCTCTAAAGCATACTAAAATGATGGGTTAATTCCACCTCAAATTTGGATGAAGTTCACACATAGGGAAAACATTTGAAAAAGGAAAACCTACTTGTGCTATCTCAAATTATAGCTTTTGGTAACGGTTACCTAAGGTCAAAAGTAAAAATAGGAGGCTAACCATAACCAAAATTTAAACACTTGAGCACTAAAGGTTCAAGAGATTCTTAAAACTCTAAAATCACTAATGCCTTCTCATTTAAGTCTTCCATCTCTTTCTTTCTAGTTTTAGAACTTTTCTTTAGTCTTGAGCTATGTTGGAGGTTCATGAAACTTTTAAATTCTTGAACCTCTAATATCTCTGAAAAATGACACAGCCTTTATGTTTTTCTTTATTCCTTTTGTAAACATGAACAGTATTTTCTAAACATCAAATTATAATCATACCATTAATAATTCGTTAATTATCATTATAGTATTAGCATTTACCTTATCATCAATTAATCATTAATCACATTTAAAATTTAATGCATCATTTACCAATAAATATACCTAAATTTGACCACTTGTATTTCATCAAATTTATCCTTATTTCATCTATCATTCCTTCTTATCCACATGAATTAAATAATATTGTTATTATTTAATTAATATCAATAATTTTCCTAAAGTCCTCTAAATTCTTAAGATATTTAATTAGTTAATTAAATTCTTTATCTCTTTAAATCCTTCCTCTCTAAATTAAATAAATATACCAATTTATTTAATTTAGGACACATATCTCACATGAACTAATTTTTTTTTTAATTCATCCACTTTCTCTCACCTTGTCAAATCCTACATAATTCTTCCTTAATCCTAATCCACTTTCCTAATCCTATCATTAGGATGTGCACATTCCTAATCAATGATTAGAGGGTGTCACATCCTCCAAATTTTACAAGTGGCCTCTTAATCCTCCTCCACTAGCCTAATCCCTCACCTAACCACCTTGCTTGCACAATCTAATCCTATCATTGAAAAAACCCAATCTACTTGCCGTTTATGGCACTCCTCTTTGGTCAACCCTTCATTAATTATTTCTCATTTTGGAGAAGTGACCCATACCCTCAAGGAATTTTCAATTCCTTTTATTCCCCCCTATACATTAAAAATGAATTTTTAATTCTTCTTGTCACATCATCCCAATTATTTGGGAGTATTGGACAAGAAACCCCTTTTATGAGGGAGATCCTACCCATACTCCCATGCTAATTGTAAATTACCCTCTTTCCTCTCATCCCCTCTCACATTGACACTTGTCACTCTTGCAAGATGGTGTGTCCCTTGGCCTTCCTTGTCCAACATGGTGCTTGGGTTTGTGATATAGCTTAACCGACTCCTATGGATCTTACATAAATTCGTTGGTTGTTTTGGGCATTGAAAGGTCGATCTTTTGGTAC
Organism: Sequoia sempervirens; assembly: GCA_007258455.2. Taxonomy (NCBI): domain Eukaryota; kingdom Viridiplantae; phylum Streptophyta; class Pinopsida; order Cupressales; family Cupressaceae; genus Sequoia; species Sequoia sempervirens. Next base: position 1,602 of record VDFB02114572.1, on the reverse strand, counting down.
AATGACAACCACCAATTTAACAATTGGTATCAGAGCTGAGGTCATAGGTTCAAACCTCTCACTTGTGTTGGGGGGATTGTTGCAAGATGGTGTGTCCCTTGGTCTTCCTTGTCCAACACGATGCTTGGGTTTGTGACATGGCTTAACCGCCTCCTATGGATCTTACATAAATATGTTGGTTGTATCGGGCATGAATAGGTCAATCTTTTGGTGCAACATTCAACAACCACCAATGTAACAATCACCACCATGTGGGTTGAGACATCTCAACCCTCCATTTTCTTAGATATAATCCTATCCCTTGAGTCACTCTAGCCCCTTTCTAATGACTACACTTATTCATTTTGCACATTCATCCATTATCATTCAAGCTTGAGCACTTGATCAATCATCCACATTGAGAAAATTCTAACTTTTATGCTATTAAAATCACACTAGAGCACACATTGTATCACTGTCAAGGGTGCAATTATTGCATTAGGCTTTTCATCAACTCCATTTTCATCCATTTTGGATCAAGTATTATTTTTGTGGCCCTAATTTGAGTGTTTTCTTGAATTTTTCATTTTCCATGGTTTAATTTCTTTTTCCTTGTATTTAAAGCGTAATTTTCATTGCACACATTTTTGGTACACTCGGTGGGACCCATGTCATGGGTTAGCTAGTCCTTTTCTACAAGTTTTTCAAATTTTAGCATTTGTAAGATTTTCCTTTAGATGTGGATCTATTACACGGGTGGGTACACCTTATTCAAGGGTTAATGCACTTCAACTCTGACATCCTCTAGACCTAAATATTTTTAGAGGTGAATTTGATATTTTAGAGGTGGATACACCACTACACAAGTAGACTTGGAGATATGAAAACTCACAACCTTGATGAGGCCTCAGCTCGAGACACAGAAAGTAACCCACAAACAAGAGAATAATTTTATTATTCAAAAAATGGAGCTTCTTACATGCAGAGGATTCCAATCTGCAAGTTCTACAGCACATACAAGTTACAGAAAGCTACATAATAACCCTTTCGCAATATGCAAGCTTGTCCCCAAAAAAGTTACCCAAAATTAGAAACCTGCCCATAAATAGAGCTCCTCCTTAGTTTGGAGCCAAAACAACATTCAAATTTGAGTTTAGGCGGTTTGGTGCCGAAAATTTACAACATGAAGTTTAAATTTCAAAAGAGCATTTGCAATTGTATCTTCTAGAAAGTGCACCAACTTCCCGGGGCCATAACTTTTGATCCGGGACCGATTCGCGAACCGTTTGAACCATTGGAAAGGTCTCGAAGTCAATAACGCACTTGATATCTGTTACACCGATTTCAGCAAGTTTTGGGGCCATTCCGGGAACTCTAAGTGCCTCAAATCTAACTCGAAAGATTTTTAGGTGTAAATCTGGGAAACTAAAACTACAATATCTTTCCACCCAAGAATAGAAAATAAAAACCGTAAATTGGGGAATTTCATTATGACAAAAGGTATCCAAAAATGTAAAACATCTAAAAATTGAGAAAATTGAAATTTAACTATTTTTGAGTGATGCAAGATTGTCCTTACACCACTGGATGCTCCTATATCAGACACCCAGAGTAATTTGAGAA
>VDFB02114571.1:0-65342 GCA_007258455.2 Sequoia sempervirens | reverse complement strand
AAATTGATGCTAGTAGTTTTTCATCTTTGAGCTATTTAATTTGTGTTAAATTTTGCAATAGTCCATTTTTTCCTCAAGGAATTAATTTGATTTAAATGGTTTTATTTGGACTTGAGATGTTTCCTTTTGTTACTTGATTTCTCCTTACTTCTCATTATGATTTTTGTTTATTTTTATAATTTTGGATTATTTTTTTTACCTTCTTGAATTATGAGTTTTTCTTAATTATTTTTGTACTATTGGAATATGTGATGTAATGTGAAAGATGAAAATTTCTATATCCAAGAGGGATCCCTAGTAGGTCATATAGGGTTGTAGATGCACTAGGGAATTTTTATTATGAGGACCTGGGGACTTCAAATGGGACTTGGGACAATCATAATTGATTTTCCTCTACTTTTTTGTGAAATTTTTATGTACCTTCCTTCTTGGAGGCTAACCCATTACACAAACAAGGGTAAGGTACTAGAAAATGTATGGAGGGGTCTTGAGAAAGGGGATTCAAGACCATCCTTCCTAATATTATCATATCTAGTGATGGCACAATGACACTCCATCTTTATGGCATCTCAATTGTAGTGATGATTTCTATGATTAATTAATTGAATTTGACACTATTTATCCTCATAAATCACATATAGTGAACCTTGTGGTATGTATTTGGTATATGTGTTGTGAACCCAGTTATGTGATATGAAATGCCTATGAATTAATTATAGAAATTAACTATTTTTCTTGAGATGTGAACATGATAAGCTTGTTATTATGGAATGTTAATATAATTGTAATTAATAATAATGTAATTAAATATAGTATATATTTTTTGTGTAGTCCTCAATAATCATAGGAATAATTTATACAAATGGTGTGGATCTAAAATCTATAAGTGTAATATTTCTTTAATTATGTTAATATTAGTCGATAATCTCTTGGTTTGTGTTAAAGTGGTTGCACAATTTAGGATAATTTGTATAGGATTTTTTTTGTTAACATACTTAAAACATTATATAAATGAGATAGCTTGTTTGCAAATATGTATATTATGAGTAAAAAATTACCCTAAACTTTTTAGTGGATTCCAGGAGGATGTTTAATCCTAGGGAGAGAAAGTGAGAACCAATCATTTGTATCCATGATTTCTTTATGAACCTTAGTATTTCTACATAAGGTTTGATGGACATGATATTCAAGACTTCATGGATGATGCATATTTAAGTTTAATTTTTGATGATATTTGGATGTTCCTATGGATGGCTTATTTTATGATGATTATTAGATTTCATATGATATTGAATGATGAGATAATTTTTAATGTGGTATATGGGAATGGTGGATTATATGTTTTTTTATGATTATTAGTCTAATTTATGTTATCTTATATAATGGAATTGCTTCAGCTATATGATCTAGATATTGTACTAACACTTCATGTTTGAGTGTATAGGTGTATTTTAGTGCTAATGGTTGATGAGGTTCTTTTGCCACATTTATGTATTTCTAATGTGATGATAGACCTAGACTCATATGAAGTGCTCAAGTCTACTTGGCCCATGTTGTAAAGTACATGTTATTGGTGTTTGTGCTAATGTAAAAAATTATCTAATTGAATTTTCAAATATTTATTGATTGAGTTTAATTTTTTGTGATTTTAAGCAATTTATGAGGTTTAAGTTTTATTTTAAGGTTTGTAAGGTTTCTTAGGTACATGGGTTATATAGGTTATGAGTTTATTTTTATCATTTAATCCTTTAAGAATGATTTTATGACCCTTCTTTATTTCCCACCTTCAAAAGTGGTTAAATTGGGGAAGCAGTTACTTAGTTGAGCTAGTTTTGGGAAATAATTTACCTCTTCCTCTTCTTTATAACTCTTCTTTCATAGTGCAGAAAGGTGGATTAATTTTTACTTTTTATGATTTTGTTATTTTACTTGAGTTCCTTTGAGGAGAGAGAGAAGGATTGTGAAGGAGGAGGTAGGAAGAAGGCTTGAGGGAAGATATTCAACCCAAGGTCCATACATTATTGGGATTGTACTATTTCAAGGTATGGAATTTTCCTTTCTTGATGAATAAATGTGAGTTCTTGTGATGTTTTTTGTCTTTGAGATTTTTGGGATTTTATTTTGGGGAAAATGTTCTTTAATGTTTCATGTGTTTTATTATGGGATTTTTTCCCTTCTTGAGAGAGGTTGTGTTGGTTCTCCATGTGCAAGGGGTTGATTGAGCGTAGCTCCCTCTAAGGGACATTTATTCTAGGGTATGAGTACCCATGATTATGTGTAAGGATATGAGTATCCCATATGTGATTTTCATGTTAGAGGGAAAAGGGGTGGATGTGATTTTGTTGGTGGTGCATTGTAATATGTGGAGACATGAAATATATATATTAAAATTTGGATATGGTGATTCTTTTATTCTCTCTTATGAGTTAGAGGCCCCCTCCCCCTAAGCAGATTCTAGATTGGATATACAATGTGTTAGAAAGTGTTAAAAAGGGGTGTTTGAAAATTTTTACTATGTGAGACAATGTATGTAAATGTGTGTAAAATGTATATAAATTTTTTATTCAAATTTTTTTTGTGGTTGTGAAAGTGTCTACTTAAGTGGCTATATAACCCCAAGCTTTGGGGTGGGTTGTCTCACAATCCTATGGTTGGGTGGAGTGTCCATTGGTCTTAAATTTTTTCTCTCCTCTTTTTTTTTTGGTTTCCTTTTAGGTCATAGAAAGTTTGATGAAGGATTAAGGATGATTGCACATTGCTCTTGTGAAATATTTAAGAATAGTTGTAAATGTGCAAGTAAATTTTATACAAAATACTTTTGTTTTGATTAGATTAAAGTTTACAAGGGCCCATACCCATTTACAAAATGGTCATAGAGGCCAAATTGGGGTACTCATGAGACACTTGAAAATAAGAAAGGAGAAGCTACATAGAGACCAAAAAAAGAAGGAAAAAAGAAGAAAATAGGGGATAACCATCAGACTAGCTACTAGTCACCTAGAAGCTTGAGGCCATTAATGGCATGCCATTTATTAACAATAAATTGTATTTTTTATTCAAAGGGTAGGGGCTTCTTTTACATGTACAATCCTCTTGAGCACTGGGAAAAGTAGAAATTCCCCCTTTCATACCCTTCTTCTATGAGTACATAGCATCATGACAGTCATCCCTAACCCTTTTAATAAATTTATTTATTTTACAGGAAGAAATAAAGACACATTTTGTTTTGTGAATTAAATTTTAATAAAATTTAAATGATTTTAGAATACAACCATACATATGTGTCTTGTGAATTCATTGAAAACTTGAATAATGAAAAAAAAACCTTGTAAATGTGTATATGGACTTTGAAGTAGTTAATTTTTTTTGTTAAATTAGTGGTCACCTTTAATCCAATATGATTTCAAATGAAACTATATTTATTTTTAAAAAAAATTAGGTACAAAAATCATAGATTTGAAATTGAAATAGAAAATTTGTGTTCATTCTAAAACAATGTATTCATTTTTGTTTGTTAATGAAATATTTTGTGTATAGGATGTTGTTGCGTAAATAATTATATATAAATTTTCAACAATATTTTATTTTAGTAAAATAAATTTTCTAATGTTTATTGTAGGGTATTTTTGATATAGAAATAATCAAATAATGATTTTTAAAAAATAATATCAAAGAATCAACTTAACCAACTTTATTAATCAATTTTTGAGGCTACAAAATTGTTGCCCCTATGCCAAACAATAAATTCCTATAAAGTAGTTTCAAATATTATATGTTAAAAAATAATAAAAATGATACTGAAATATTAAATTTAATGGGTTTTTAATTACTAATCTCAGAAAAATATATTAAAAATTTGTGTTAACCCAAATCACCAACTCTAATTTATTTGGAAAATATTGACATTTTTTCACATTAATAATATATCATAAAACAGTCATACATATCTGGTTACACATAATGATAGATAAATAATTTGAAGATAACATTTAAAAGATTTCTTTGAGAAAAGAGTTTTTTTGACATATCTGAAAGTAAAATCAACTTAGTAAACCAATTGAAATTTGGAATTAAAACACTAATGTCGTCTACTTTAAAACTAAAAATAAGTTCCAAGGCAAGAAAATTTGGGAGTAGCCAAGAGAGTTGTAATCTGTTTCTTTCAACTTCTTCCACTTGTTAACCTTCAACATAAATTTTAAAAAATGTTTGCACTTGCAAATAACAATCAAATGGAAGAAAACAAAAATAGCATTTCATATGTAAAATATCTTCAAAGAGAAAATGGTAAATAGTTGAGGAGACTCATATTTAAGGTATGAAAAGTTAGTTTGAAATTAGATTTTAGTTATTTAATAATTACTTCGTTGTTGATAAGGTAAGAAGGGTTTTGAAAGGGTCTAGAAACTTGTATAAAGTTAATAAAATAAACAAAACCAAACACCAAAGTCTCAAACATTTCCTACAAAATATAAAAACAGACTATTGGAAAATAGAGGATGTTGGAAGCATCCTCAAAGAAGATGTCAAAATTAAAGTGCTATCCTAGAATATAAGAGGGCTAGACAACCCTCATAAACACCTAGCTGTAAAAAATAATGTTTGGGAGAACAAGCTTAACATATTATTACTACAAGAATTGCAAATGAGGAAAGAAAATTTTGATCTCATTGATGAGAATATTTGACCTAATGCTCACTTTTCTTTTAATGATGTAGATGGGGCCTTGGGAGGCCTAGCAGCTATGTGGAATCCTAATAGAATTTGAGGAGATGAACTATTTCAAAATAGGAATAGTTTGTGTGTTCATTTAACATAATCTAGGTCTACTTGGATCCTTATAAATATTTATTTCCCAATGTTAGGAATGCTAGGAAATCTCTTTGGCTAGAATTTTTTGATTGGATCCTTAAATACAAAGAGGCTTGTTGGTTAGTAGAAGGGGACTTTAACTCTCCCTTGTATCCTTCTAAAAGGTATGGGAGCCTTGTGGACTATTCTAAATGTATGGAAGACTTGGATGATCTATTAAGTGCCACATGCATTGTGGATATAGACTTACAGGGTAAAAATTACACTTGGACCAATAGGATAATGGGAGACAACCTAATCTAGGCAAGACTTGACATAATTTTGTTCTCCCCTAACTTGGTTTCTTTACTTAGCTCCAACTTTTTGGCACTTCCCTAGACTATCTCCAACCATAATCCTCTACTCCTTATCCTGAATGAGCATTTTGTTGTTTGTACTTTTCCCTTATGGTTTGAGATAAATGTGGATCTATCACTTGGAATTTAGGAATAAAATTGATAGCTAGTAGAATATACCTATCCATGGCTTCCTCCTATTTAGAGTCTTTCAAAAACTCAAGGATATCAAAAATATGGTAAAAGGTCATAATAAGTGGGTATTTCAGGATATTTCCCAACAGAAACATGTGCTTTCTGCTGAACTTAAAGAGACCCAAACGAGGATGGAAAAGGGGGATGTTTTCGAGTAGTCTTTTCAATAGGATAAATTATATTACAACACAGAAGGGTATGTACAGGATCATCATGTAAAAAATAGGCCTTTAAGTGGCAAAAAAATTAGAAAAATCAGAGTTAGGTAACTTGACGTAAAAATTTGAATAAGTTATCTATATTATTTTTAAAATATGTAAGAATATAATCTATAGAAAAATGAATGTAGTTCTTAAACTACTAGGTTTTTTTTAAAAAGAAAATCTATTTCATGAAAATTTGAAATTTCAATGCGAGACTACTTAAATTCGGGGAAAAATAAGTAGGTGTGTCAACCACCCTAACTATAATAAAATGATAATATTTTTTATAATATTTTAGATATAAGAGGACTCATGTCTAGATGTGATGCATATTTTTTGTAATTTTTTTCCAAGTAAATAATTAATTATGATTTTTTTTATTATAATTTTTAAAAAATATAAGAAACTCGTATGTCTGACCACCTTAACTTGGTCAAAACATCATGAAATTCATTTTTTATTTTTTTAATCCTATAGTATGCAAAGCATAGAATGTGGTACATGTTTTGGATTCAAAAAATATGATATTGTTTGAAAGATATATATGTTTTTCAATCAGTCTATCAATTAGGACTTTAGTTGTAATTTGAATGGAAAATGAAGAATAATTACTTATTAAATTCAATGTAAAGTACAATTTATATTGGTGGAAAGCTGAGAATCTCCTTTAAAAACCCTTTTCATTTCATTAGTTTTGGGTAAAAAAAAGGTCATCAGCCACATACCCATCATATTGCCACTTTTTGGCCCATCATGATCCTGCACATACCCAGAATGGGACAAAGTGTCGAAAAAATAAGAAATATTCTAGAAAAAAAAAATCAAAAATTCAATGGCTAAAAGAATGAGACCACAACACTTCCTTCTTCCACATCTCATTTCTCAAGCACATAAAAAGGAACCAAATTAAAAAATTGAAGGATGAATTCGGGAGTTGAAGCCACAAATCTAGCTTGTATTGGACAATTAGCATCTAGATATTTTCAACATGCCTTATCTAAGCCTACTAAGTCCCCAAACTCTATTTTTTATGACCTGTTACTAGACTTCATCACTACATCTTTGACTAATTCAGATAATGCTCAAAGTTTCACCCCCAAGGAAGTCAGATTGGTGGCTTTTAGCATGGGTGCATTCAAGGCCCCTAGACTAGATGGATTTTCTTCAGCTTTCTTTCAAGAGTACTAGGAAATTGTGTGAGGACCTATTCCTTATTGCTAAGAACTTCTTCAGGTTGTAGTAACGAAAAAAGTATCCCTTTTCCTCACCTAATTTTGGAATAATTGACAAAATGAGCTAAGTGATGCCTTAATTTTGTGTTGTAATATTTTTTACACATTCACATTAAGTTTTAGGCCCTTTTAAACTAAATTGAGCTAATTATGCCTTATTTAAGGCATTGTAAAGTGTATCTTTACACCTTCACACTAATCTAGGGCTTTATTAATTAATTGGGCTTATGTATGCCTTAATTCATCCTATTTTACATCAACAAGCCTAATTTAATGCATTTTTTTGTAGATAATCTTGACATTTAATGAGTAACAAATCATAATTCAATGTTTAAGGCTATGTGTTCTAGATCTAGTGATCTCATACTCATATGCCACCTTGGGCGTATGAGTCCCACCTAGGCCTCAAGACTTGATTTCAAATGACACACTTCAGAAGACACTTCTTGGAATTTGTGTCCCAAGTTTTAGCCACTAGGACTCATATGTCCCAATTGGTATATGAGTCTCACTTTAACCTGGACCTATTTTAAAAAAAATTCTTGGTAGGATTTTATTATCCTAGATCTGATGTCGGCTTGTAGTATTGTAACTTCAAGAAATTTGGCATAAAAAAGTATGAATACAAGGTTATTTCACATAATTTATGCTATAAATTTTTAAGTACAACTTCCTAAGATTTCACAAGAGCATTATAGATTATTCAAGAATATTCAAGAAGACATTCAAAGGTAGATTTGTAGAATATTATTGCAGCAATCAAGATCCATATTATCATGTCAAATATTTAGTGCATCATGCATGTTTTTGAGCTAATATGTTGATGTTGCATTCAAGATCTAATCAAGTGTTCAATTCAGTATCTTATTCCAGTTTCATGATCAAGATCTACACTCATTGAGGCCACTTCAGGCTAGTTTTCATATTTACAATCCAAGGTTTCAACAAGGTTTGGTGAGTTGTAATATGAATTTTTTCATTCATTATTCCTTCATTATTTTCTATTCCATTTCAAGGTTTAATTACCAAAATGGGGTTTGACCAAGGAAAACCCCCATTCGCTAATAAAACAATATTTTTCTCTCTTGATGTGTGTTTGTAGATCTAAGTGACTTGGAGCTTGAAGATCCTTTGAAGGAAAAGTTGCAAAAGTTGTCAAAGTTGTCATAAGAAATTGTCAATGCTCACAAAAACTTAGGTTTGGAGAAAGATAGAAAAATTATTTATATGAAAATAGTGGGAAAGTACTTATTTAATCCATCTTCAGAAGCTCACAAAGTATCAGTTCAAAATTTGGCTCCTAGGAAATTTTTTATTTTTTGGTACACTTTGCAATTGTCTAGGCATATGAGTCCCAGTATATCCTTTGTATCATCCTTCAATAGATATAGATCAATCACCAAGAGATTGCAGATTCTGCTTGGAAACCCTAACTAGGACTAAATCACCCAGTCTGGCATATCAGTCCTAGTACACTTCATAAATATAAATTTTTAGGGTTTTTAGATATTCTTTAGTCATCTTCGCTCCTCCAGGTACTTTTTTTATTCTCTTTATTTATCATTCTAATTTCATGCTTTTAAGTTTCTAGGTTTTTTTGCATGAGTGTTTGCATTTCTCCTTTGAAACTTCATTTTAATGGTCAACCCCTCTCTAATCACAAAAGGAAACCACTATTCCTTCCCTCAATTGAGTCACTTCGTTTCACAATTATTAAAGTGTGAAATGGGTCAAAGATTCTATCTCACAAAAGGTGGAACCCTATTTCTATTTAATCATTTTGGTGATTGGACCCTTCATTTTTTATTTGGAGAAAATTCTAGCCCTAGATATATATTGCATAAACCTTGAATTAGATTTGTATTAGTTGAATTGCATTTAGGGCTTCTAAATCATTGCATTAGTGAAAAGTGCATATAGGTTGCATTTTTGCATCTTAAATCATTCAATTTCACTGAAAATTTGTAATTGCAAATAGTCAGGTCAACATAAAAATTAGAAACCTTAAAATCAACACAAAATTTGTTGATTCAAGTTTAAAAATCCTAATCGGGACTCATTCACCCATATAGGTGATTTAGTCTTGGTACAGTTCTTTTCCCCTAATTTCTAGAATTTTTTTGTTGTCTATCTTTCACTATCTAAACTTGTAAAAAACCCTAAGTGGGACTCATATTCCCATATGGGTGAATGATTCCTTGCAGGCCTACAAAAATAAACTTTTCAAACCTTTTTCTACTTTTTTGTACTTTCTAATCTTGTTGGTAACCTATTGTATCAGTCTGGAAAGTTTTAGGAGTTTTTGTTTTATGTATCTAGGTCAAATAATCCATTTAATGTAGTCATTTTTAAAAGAACTTCAAATTTTCATTTTAGTATTACAAATCATTAGATTTGTTGAACAATTGTTTACATTTTGAACCATAGCATAAGTTGGATAGGTTTTTTTACACAATGTTAGTATCTTTCCTTTCCAAGTATGTAGCAAAAAAGTTAATCAATAAGCATGTTAATCAGTCACCCAATATATTTCCTAGTTATGAGAGTCTCTTAGTTTAAGAAAGTGAAAATGTTGACACCTTCCTTAATTTCACACCCCTTCCTATCTCTCCTATTTGTGGGAATTATGTGATCAAAGAAGATGTAAGCATATGCAATCATTAAACCCATAGTTGTTCTTCTCCTGATACCTATCCTATTAGTGAAGAAGGTATCTTGGTGAAATAAGATACAATAATTGAGAATCATGAAAGCCTTGCTTCTCCTTCTCCTCCTCCCCTTTGGGAAGATATTGTGACACAAGAATATGAGATCATTTCCACTACTTTATTCTTCATTCATCTCTCAACACCTCCCCAACTTGTGAGAATGATTTAGTGAAAGAGGATACAATCGTTAATGATCATGAAAATCACATTTATGATGAGGATATTGTTGATGGGTGTTTTTACACTTATCAACACAAAAAAAAACACAAGTGTAATGTATCATTTGAAAGGTAATGTTTCAAAAATATGTTTCAGAAAATCACCCCAAGGTATCTCGGATATTAGGTCATGACTATGCAGAAAAAAACTTAGTTCACAAAGCATGGAATTTTCAGGTCTATGATGAAGTTTCAAAATTCTAGAAATGAACAACAATAACAAATTCATGATAGTAGTCTGAAACCTTATCTTTTCATCATATTTAACATTACTATGATACTAGAATTATGTGTTTAATTTAGATTTAAAAGAAAGAGCAAAAGGTTGAAGGGATTAGAAATTATTCTAGCTCTGAATCTATGAACAACAACAATGAGAGATATTACAGTAGATATACTTCCCCAAACTAAGTTTTTCTTAACCAAGAGTAGTCTATAGTGTTACAAAACTAGTGCCATCTTCCAAGGTTCTTTGCAGATTTTTAGACTATAACATTCACCTACTAAGAATCAACACACAATTGAACTTAAGTGCAACAAGTAAACAAGCTCAAACTAGCTTTTCACAAAAATTTATCATCAATAAAGCACTAAAATTATGAGATGGAAGTGCATCAAATACTATAACGAGTATGTGCAGGATCATGATGGGCCAAAAAGTGGCCATATGATGGGTATGTATAGGGTATGTGGCTAACGACTTTTTTTTACAAAAAATTGTTGAAACAAAAAGGGTTTTTAAAGGATATTCTCAGATTTCCACCAATATAAATTGTGCTTTACTTTGAATTTAATAAATAATTATTATTCCTTTTCTATTCGAATTACAACTAAAGTCCAGATTGATGGGCTAATTGAAAAACATCTATATCTTTCAAACAGTGTCACCATTTTTTAATCCAAAGAATGCATCACATTCTATGCTTCACATACTATAGGTGAATCATGAAGTTTTGACCAAGTTAAGGTGGTCAGACATACGATTTTTTATAATTTTGTAAAAGTTGTAATAAAAAAATTATAATTAATTATTTACTTGAAAAATTTACAAAAAATTATGCATCACATCCATACATGAGTCCTCTAGTTATATCTAAAATATTATAAAAAAATATTATCATTTTATTTTGTTTAGGGTGGTCAGACAGACACCTACTTCTTATTTTTTCCCTGAAATTTAAGTACTACTGCATTTAAATTTCAAATTTTCACCGAATAGATTTATTTATTTTAATAAACATAGTAGTTTAGAAACTACATTCAATTTGCTATAGATTCTATTCTTACATATTTTTTAAATAATATAGATAACTTATTCAATTTTTTATGTCAAGTTGCCTAACTTTGATTTTTCTAAATTTTTTGCCACTTAAGGGCCTATTTTTTCAATAATGATCCTGCACATACCCTAACATGCAATCACCACTAAAGCTATTTAGAAACTAACAAGCTAAAATGAAACTTGAAAAGTAAATAAGTTGAACTAAAACAAATATGGAGGTTGAATCATGCAAACACAATGAGAAAACTCAAAGAAACACCAAACTTCAATGTTTCCTCATATATTTCTATAGAGTGTCTTTACACAACTCATCTTCCTATTTGAATTTAATGAGAGGATGCTCTTATTTATAGCTTTCAAAAAGTAGAATTAATGGACAAGATTAATTCACAATAAATGGACTAGATTCATTCTAACTTAGGGTTTTCACATCACCCAATGGGTATGTACAGGATCATCATGGAAACAACAGGCCCTTAAGTGGCAAAAAAATCAAAAAATTTAGAGTTAGGCAACTTGACGTAAAAATTTGAATAATTTATTTATATTATTTCAAAAATATGTAAGAATAAAATCTATAAATAATTCAATGTAGTTTCTAAACTACTAGGTTTTTTTTAAAAAATATTTGGTGAAAATTTGAAATTTCAATGTAGTAGTACTTAAATTTCGGGAAAAAATAAGAAGTAGGTTTATGTCTAACCACCCTAACCACAATAAAATGATAATATTTTTTTATAAGATTTTAGATATAAGTAGAGGATTCATGTCCGGATGTGATGCATATTTTTTGTAATTTTTTCAAGTAAATAATTAATTATGATTTTTATTACAACTTTTAAAAAATATAGAACTGTATGTTTGACCACCTTAACTTGGTCAAAACTTCATGAAATTCAATTTATTTTTAATCCTATAGTATGTGAAGCATAGAATGTGACACATGTTTTGTATTCAAAAAATGTGATACCATTTGAAAGTTATAGATGTTTTTCAATCAACCTATTAATCAAGACTTTAGTCATAATTCAAATAGAAAATGAATAATAATAATTTATTAAATTCAAATTAAAGCATAATTTATATTGGTGGAAAGCTAAGAATATCCTTTAAACACCCTTTTCTGTTTAATCAAGTTTGGGTAAAAAAGAAAGTAATCTTCCACATACCCTACACATACCCATCATATTTCCACCTTTTGGCCCATCATGATCCTGTACATACCCCAATACAAGTAGAAAATTTATAATATAAAATTCGCTACTATTTTTCTTTTCCATATTTTGTCCTTTAGACAATTTTTTCATGTAGCTACTTTAATAAGTATTTGTCTTCTATTATGGGATTTCTAGCCTCTTTTTGCAATGAAGCATAATAGACAAATTTTCCTATAATAGGTCAAAGCTTATCCCATTATGTGAAGTCAGATTGGGTGATCCTAAAGTCTATCCTTTTGAATTTCTCCATCATTTCATCATGATTTCTTACACATGTATCTCCCACCCAAACCATTTGTTTTGATTCAGAGAAATCCCATGTGACAAAATACATGAAGTTCATTGACAATGTGCCATCGGTCCCTTGTTCCATTCTCTTGTCAAATTTGTGTTTTACCACTTCTCGATCCAATTCATGTGCTAACATCTTATATCCCATCAAAAATTCTAAGAGGTCATCACTCGCAGCCAAGTGGGCAACAACATGGGCATGCATAACATCCAATTCAATTAGTTACTTCTTAGAATCCCCTTTCTGAACTCAAGATTAAATAACCATGCCTTGGGTAGCCAGTGATCTTCTTTTGGTAGAGCCAACTCTTTCTCCCAAACTTCTACAAATATCTTCAGGATGATTTTTAGTTTGGGGTCTGTGATTTTTTAAATATTAGGAAAATATTTATATGCCCCTGCCTCATTCTCAACCTCCTTTTGAAGGGAAAAATAATGGTTATGCATTTTGATTGCATGGAGGATAGCCTTATTGCCCATGTGTATTACCCTTTTAAACGAGTCTATTGTAGACTTGGTCCAATTTTCATTCTTTTAATTTTATTGATCTCCACCTTTGATAGCAAGGTGGGCATTGGTGAGTCCACAAAAGATTCTTCTCTAAATGTGGCCCATTATTGTATAAAGGTAGTCAATTCTGCCACTTGTGCCTTTAATTCTTTTTTTGTGGCCTGATCTTTGTCCATTTTATATAGGATCATAGTAACATACCCTTGAAATTCACTAATTTTCTAGGATCTAGATGCGGGGCCTAGGTTGATAGTCATTACCAGATAGTCTCTAGCCTATATGGTTTATACATCTTTATCCCCAATCAAAGTTTCCACCTATAATATGTGATATCCTGAGACGTCTATTGTAATGTGTGATTTGACATTTGGTTTCTTCTTCTCTTGTTTCATTACATGTGCTCAAGCCAGTATGGCCTCTAAATGTTTCTTTGAATTAGGGAGCACAAGAGACTTAATATTTATTTGTTGATCCTACCATGAGGGGATTTTTGTTTTTTGGTCAGAGGATGTAGTGTTGAATTCATTATTTTTATCCTCTTTACCTTTCGAAATCTCCTCCTCCTCCTCATGCCTGAGAGCATCTTCAATGTTCTCTTCTTCTTTTTCTTTCTCCTCTTCTTGAATTATTGCTTTTCCTTTATTTGGCTCAATAAATTCTACATTTCTCTCATCAATATTTTCTTCCTCTCTGCCCAACTCATCTTTCTTTTCCTCTTCACTTTTCTTATCTTTATCTTGTTCCTTCTCCTGAGGCCTTTCTTTATCCCGTTGGCCCTCATCTTGGCCAACTTTTGGGATTTCATCACCCTTTCTATTATCAATCTTTGTGTCATTTCTTCCTTCCTTGGAGTGGTGCTCCTCTAGATTCACCTCCTTGTCCTTCTATTCTTGATGTTTCTCATCCTCAATCTCTTTTTCTAAGGTTTCCACATGATAATAGGTGTCAAACCCACTCATTTCCTTGTCCTTGGGTGTTTTTTTCCCTTCTTCATCTGAAGCTAATTCATCTAAATCAATGCTTAAACCACCTTCAACATGTTAAAAATAATCTTCATAGTCTAAGTCCTTGGGCTCTTCAAAAATTTCAACCACTTCCTTTGCTTTTTCTTCACACCTCTCCATTTTTTCACATATATGTATTGTCATCTTCATTTTGGGTGGCTTGATAGGAGGTGGAGGGATGGGAAATGGTGCAACAAGATGGGCCAAAGTACTTTGTCTTAGGAAGTCAAAATAACTTTTAAAAATTAGTGTAGCATGTTCTACAAATAAGAGACAAAATTCTTGAGCAAGGCAATAGGTGCGATGGAGGTGGTGGAAATAGAGGGTGGAAAGGTGGAGAAAGATGAAAATGGAGGTGGGAGTGAGGAAGAAAATAGCAGAGAAGTGGTGGAGGAGGAGGAATCAACCATGACCACTAGAGTGGTCAAGGAAGTAGAGGTGAGGTGGATGGAGATGTCCATAGTAGGTTGAGATGACATGGGAAATGAAAGGGGATTAGAAGGAGATGGTGCAATGGTGGCATCTAGGAGTGTAGAGGTGATAGGTGGAGGAGATTGCAACTACTCATCTTCACCCTCCTATGGTGGGGACTCCTCTTCTTGAATGGGAGGCATGTCAGAAATGAAGGTTCCAATTCTCCTAGGCTTTTAAGGTGGCCTCTACCCCTCAATGACTTTCCTAGTGTACACCTTTTGTTTAGGTTGTCATTTTGATGCCTCTTTTATCTTCTTTGAATGGGTGACAAGTGGAGACTTAGGAACCTCACTTGAAGAACCTGCATCGACACAAGTATTTGTTTTGATTTCAAGTTCATCTTCTAATTCTCCATATGTTAGATCTATGCCCTGTTGTTTCAATTGGGCCACTTGATCATCTAAAAAATTCCTTCTTTTCTCTATTGGATGGGTGATTGTGTCCAAATCTATAACCTCTAGCTCTGTCCACTTGATCACTGGAAATGGAACATTGGCAAGAGAATTGTATCTCTCATAAAAAATTTTATCATCCTCAACCACCTAGTCAAGGACTAGGAACAAATCAATAGATTTTACAAATTTGTTAGTCATTCTCATATAGCGCCTTCTCCTAACCTCACGATCATCATTGAAATTCTCCGAGAAGTCTTCGACATAGGGCTTGTGGGAACATTTCCCTCCAACCTATTTCTTCAATTTCCCTAGAGGATCCTAGCCTCCTCTCTATGTGTAATTCCAAGTTGTACTCTACAAGTTCCTTTTCTTAATTTTCTACATGTCGGGCAGTAGTGCATGAATATACTAGATTGTCCCAAAAGTATGGGGTATGGAACCCCGTCATGATTTTTTTCATGTAGAAGAGAATGGGTTGTTTGTAGCTACATTGTGAGCTCTATAAGGATTATCCTATCATTGGGGTATCTTGGCAAAAAAAATGGAAACATCAAGAATCCCTCTTCCCTTATGTAGGTAAACTTGGGGAACTAAATAAACTAGTACCCAAAATTTTTAACCAACGCCTTTGTGTTGTACAAGATCTTTTTATGGTAATCATTTGATAAGGTCTGAATGATGTTCATTATGAAGGAATCATTGACCCACTTGTAATATTTCTTATAATTTCTATATTGTAGCCGAGGGTAGTAGTCATAGACAAGGTTTTGTCCTTTCTTTATTCCCAATTCACCAACACAATCCAATCCTTTGTAGGGAAAGTGACTACCAAAAGATATACAATGTTGAAATCCATTTACAACTCCCTTTTACTCTTTACTGCATCAAATTGTTTGTGTAGATTAGATCATTGATTATCTTTTCCTAGTAAAACTTAGCTTCACCTCAGAGGATTTCTTCTACAAAGTACAACATCCATTCCTCGAAGATTGCTAAAGTGGGGAGTCCCATTACCCTACTCAAGATTTTTATGAGGATATTGACCTCCTCTGTGAAATCACTTTGATATAGCTTTTGAGGTACTTTACTACTACTGCCCTTCTTTTTGAGCAGCCAAGTATAATTTATGGTTCTTTCGTAGCTAGTAGGGTCTACTTTCCACAGATTCAAGGAATATTCCTTTTTAGTTTCTTCCATTTTTTCAAATAACACGATCCTAAATGTTCTCTCGATCAACATAGGGGTCAAATCAGCTAGCACTTGACCATCCACACTAACTATTCTCCTAGTTGGTTGATGATAACATTTTAAACATGTGAAGATCAACTCTAAGATGATTAGAGCTAGAGGGAAACTTGTCACTTTTGTAATCCTCCTCTTCTTTATCCACAAAGCCTCTTCAATCTTTGGATTAACCAAGACCCATTGCCTAAATTCATCTATGCTAACATCACCTAAGTTAGTATTTGTTACCTTGTCCCAATTTGAGGTAATCTTTGAGTTTCATTCAACCTTGTGGAGCTCGTACTTCACTTTGGAATTTTCCTTTTCTCCTTTCAAAGCTCTCATGCTCTTCTTTCCCTTATCATTTTTCTCATCTAGTTCCATAAATCTTGAACTAAAAATGCATAGTAAATTCCTCAATAAATAAAGAGAGTAAAACACTAATCAAATCATGCTAAAATGTCATTAAATGCATCTATTTACCTTGAAAAGATCTTTTAATTTATCAAATTTCATTATTTTGTGCTTGTTGCAAGTTTCATAACTTTGCAAGTTTGATGGTACGGGTTTCCACCCTACAAAAGCTGCCAATGTTATGACCATTAGAAATGGCCCAAGGAGCACAAAAACCCATAGACACATTTCTAGAAAAACATTTCTGCAAGGTTTAAGCATGAATTCGATTTTAAGGTAAACACATTAGGTCATGTGGGAAATGTAAATTAGAGCACATGGGATCACTTTCCTTGGAAAAATTTCTTCTTATGTTCATGTGGAAAACTATGATGCAGAAGCCATCACCCGGGGAGTTGTTTTAGTTCTACCACTAATAGCAGCCTTGAGGCTATGGTATTCCACAAATGGACTTCTGCAATTCAATTTTTGCAATGATTTTACATTTGGTACATTTTGTTCAAGTGGTTTTAGCATGTGTGAAATCGGATGAAAAATCATATTTCATTACCTAACTTGATAATTCAATCATTTTGCAAGTTGTGGAAACTCAAAATGTGGGTTTCGCTCAAGTGGATATCGTCAGGTGACTGGCACTTAGGGGACATGGTGCAGGGGCACCCACAAGCCTTTCATGCCTCCAAGGATAAAAAGTATTCATTTTGATTTGTCTTGTGATGTTTTCATGTAATAAGGTCTAAGAATACCATTTCATGTTTTTTTGAGTCTAATTTGAGTCATTAGGGGTAAGTTAGGGTCTAGTTGGAAAACTTGTAAAAGTTGCATAATGTTGTAAAAAGCAACTTTTGCATTTTGTTGTGAACCAATGGAATATGAATGGTTGGAAGTTGAAACATAGTTAGTGGCCATTGGAAATCTATTGGAAAATGTTTTAAAAAGTCCTTGTGTGGTTGAAGGAAAGTTTAGGATGATGAAAGGATGAGGAAACATTGTGTATTTAATGTTTTGATAAATGAAACTATTGTTTTTTGTGCATGTTTTCAACAACATTCATATTATTTCACATGGTATGGATTTGTATGCCCTTTGTATGACCTGCACGTAGTATGGCTGGAAATATAATTTAGTTAGCTTTCATTTGGTTTTTTTTTGGTTAAATTTCTTTAAGTTTAGAGAAAGTTATAGCATTTTTTCTAACAATAGGTTTGAATCTTCCCTAGGGTTTCCAACAAACAAGAAAATTCCATATCTTTTCTCCCCTCCATCAAAAATTCATATGGTGAAAGGTTCTTTTTTTAGGGTATCTAGAAACTCTTTAGAGGATATTTCATAGTTTACCATTTTGATAGAGTTACTAATGAAAGTTTGATTGCATTTGTGTGTAGACAATCCAATAAAAACCCTCTTAGAAGTAGGAAAGTCATTTTATGAGGCCTTCCATACAAAGTAACCCCACCTATATTTTCAATATGTTTGAGAAGAGCCAAATGCGTATCCAATTTTTTTTTTTTTTTTTTGTAGATTAGGTCTGGATCAAAAGATATGTCCAAAATTCCCTTTTGAAAGGCTATAAGGAAGACCAAGGGTTTGTGAAGGAGAAACCACATTTTGATGAACAAAGACACTTGTTTAAGGTTGTTTTGAGTTTGATTACCCTTTCCCAGAGATCAAATTTATATCAGAAACCAAAGATCTAGGTAGGAAAGTTTTGGGAGTTTGTGTATTGTCTTTTTGTTTTATAGGTTGAAGGAAGAGCCTGGGTACCAAAAGACTAGGCCAAGGGAAAAGAAGAGGCCTAAGGTGAGGTATGACGAAGACAAGAAGAAGCATTGAGAAGAAGAAAGGTGAAAGATACTTTCATGAGAAAGAAGAATTAAAGTGTTGAGAAGATTAGTCCATGGCGACTTGTAGAGTAAGGTGTTACCATGCAAGAAGGAACAAGAGAAAAGTGATATGCAGAAGAAGGATCATGATGGAAACAACAGGCCCTTAACAAGGAACAAGAAGTAGGTGTCTGTCTGACCACCCTAACCACAATAAAATGATAATATTTTTTTTATAAGATTTTAGATATAAGTAGAGGACTCATGTCCCGATGCGATGCATATTTTTTTGTAATTTTTTTCTAAGTAAATAATTAATTATGAATTGTTTATTACAACTTTTAAAAAATATAAAAAAATTGTATGTTTGACCACCTTAACTTGGTCAAAACTTCATGAAATTCAATTTTTTTTTTAAAAACCTATAGTATGTGAAGCATAGAATGTGATTCATATTTTAGATTCAAAAAATGTGATACTCTTTGAAAGCTATAGATGTTTTTCGATTAGCCTATCAATTAGGACTTTAGTCGTAATTCAACTAGAAAATGAATAATAATTATTTATTAAACTTCAAAGTAAAGCATAATTTATATTGGTGGAAAGCTAAGAATCTCCTTTAAAAACCCTCTTTGTTTCATCAATTTTGGGTAAAAAAAAGTCGTCAGTCACATACCCTACAAATAGCCATCCTATCGCCACTTTTTGGCCCATCATGATCCTGCACATACCCACATAGGGGAGTATTTGTTGATGATGGAAGAGCAAGAGCCATCTAAGGAAACATGTAATGGAAATGGGTCTCTTGGGTATGTGTAGGATCATCATGGAAAAACAAGCCCTTAAGTGGCAAAAATTTAGAAAAATCAAGTTAGGCAACTTGACGTAAAATTTTGAATAAGTTATCTATATTATTTCAAAAATACGTAAGAATAGAATCTGTAGCAAATTGAATGTAGTTTCTAAACTACTATGTTTTTTATTTTTAAATCTATTTGGTGAAAATTTGAAATTTCAATCCAATAGTTTCAAGGAAAATAAGAAGTAGTGTGTCTGACCACCCTAACCACAATAAAATGATAATATTTTTATAATATTTTAGATATAAGTAGAGGACTCATGTCCAGATGTGATGCATATTTTTTTGTAATTTTTTCCAAGTAAATAATTAATTATGAATTTTTTATTACAACTTTTTAAAAATATAAAAACTTGTATGTCTGGCCACCTTAACTTGGTCAAAACTTCATGAAATTAATTAATTTTTTAATCCTATAGTATACGAAGTGTAGAATGTGACACATGTTTCAGATTCGAAAAATGTGATACCATTTGAAAGCTATAGATGTTTTTCACTTAGCCTATCAATCGGGACTTTAGTCGTAATTCAAATAAGAAATCAATAATAATTATTTATTAAATTCAAAGTAAAGCATAATTTATATTGGTGGAAATCTAAGAATCTCCTTCTTTTCATTTCATCAATTTTGGGTAAAAAAAAAGTTGTCAGTGACATGGGCCATCATATCACTTACATATTGCCACTTTTTGGCCCATCATGATCCTACACATACCCTCTTGAGACTCAAGATTTTATTTTTAAGAATATTTGTATGTGTTTACAGGTGCAATTGATGGAAAGAAGGATGGAAAAGGGTATAAAGTGTAGTGTTGAAGAAAGGGTCCTTTGACATTTTTCACACTTGTTTGGGTCCTTCTTATGGATTTTGGCTTAATTTTTACTTGATCTAGTGTTGTATTGTGGATAACACATTCACATTAGGTCTTGGGCCCTTGTCAACTAAAAGGAATTGAAATGGTGCCTTACCTAAGTGTTTTAAAGTGTTGTAACACACTTTCACACTTTTCTAGGGTCTTGTTGGTATAAAAACCTCTTTTCATCATTTATCGAGCCTTATTTGAAAGTTTTGTAAAGTGTTGTAACCAAATTTCACACTTTTATAGGTTTATCATTAATAATTGGGCTTTCTTATGCTTTAATTGGCCCCATATTACATCGACAGGCCTTATTTGTGTGTATTTTTTAGAATAATCTTGATAAATAACATTTAAAACATCAAAATTCTAAAACTCCCCTTAATTGCCTAAGGTGGGACTCATTGTATTTTTTAGAATAATCTTGATAAATAACATTTAAAACATCAAAATTTTGAAACTCCCCTTAATTGCCTAAGGTGGGACTCATTCCCAATTCTAGGGGAATGAGTCCCCTTTATCTCAAAATTGAAATTTAATTCAAACTTCTTGTGGGTTTTTATTCTCCAAGATCTAAGGTCGGCTTGTGATGTAATTTTGGGAATGATTGCATATTTGACTATAAATTCATGCTTCTTTCTCTCATTTCATCCTACCTAACCTATCATTCAATTATTCATTCATATTGTTCACAAGAGCATTTGAGCATCCATAAGAGCATTCAAGGCATTTTGAGGGCAAGTTATCAAGCATTCAAGAGCTCCTTCAAGTGTCTTACATCATGTCAAAGATTGCTTGTATCATGTTGTTTTAGAGCTAACAATTGTGTAGGATTTCTAAGCATTGCATTCAAGATCCATCAACATCAAGATGGGGTTGAATTCCACATCCATTGGAGCCATCACTTACATTTTTGTAGCATCATATTGTAAGGGTTTGGTGAGTTGCAACATCATTACTTGTTCATTCATCATTATCCATTATATTTCATTTCATTTCAAGGGTTTCATTACCAACAAGGAGCTTGACTAAGGCAAACCCCTATTCACTAACCCCTCAACATTTTCCCCTCTTCTTCTGTGTGATTTGTAGGACTAGGTTTTAGATTTACCAAGAAGGAAATATTGGAAAAGTGGTCAAAGAAAGTCAAAGTTGTTAAAGACCTAAGAGAAGCTTGGAGAAAACCTATTGGCTAAATTCTACAGTTTTGGATATAGAAACTTGTCAGGAAAAGTAGAGCAGACTGTGGCCTACAACTTCCTATTTTGAATTTCTAGAAATCCAAAGGTGGACTGATTCACCACTATTTATGAATGAGTCACATTACCCTAGCCTAAACAATAATTTTACAGATCTGAGTATCATTTTTCTTGAAACCTATTGTGGCACATTTTCTAGTAAAATAGACTACATCGCCTAGCTTGGTGTCTAAATCCCAGTAGGCATCAATAGTGATTCTTTTAGGATTCTAGATCTCCATCCTACCTTCTTCAACTTCCTATGTGCACATCTCTAGTTTCATAGCTTTTTGTTTCATTTTACTTGCATTCTTAGGTCATTTAGTATTAGTTTTCATATCACACTGTGTTTTCAAACAAATTGCATTTTCCAAGTTTACACTTGGTGGTGAACCCTCATTTTTTTTTTCCTTTTCCTAGAACTCTCCCTTCATCTAATTTCAATCTCGTTTGCATTGAAATCTCAAGCGTTTTCTTTTTAGTGAAGAGGTATCATTTTGTCTCTCATTTTAGGTACAAAACTCTAGAAGCGAAAGAGAGCACAAAAAATTTCCTTTTCATTTTGATGAACTTGCATATATAACATTATAATTCTGATTTGGAGTGCATTTAACATCCTATATTTATCTCGTATTAAATTTGCATTGCATTTGCATTGTTTAATTTGCATTCTAGGGTTTCAAACTTTACATTAGTGAAAAGTTCATTTAGCTTGTATTATTGCATTTAATTTCATTAAAAATAGTAAAATTTGACATTTTCATTTTAGCCTTGCATCAGGAAACTTAAAATGCATAAAATTCATTTCAAAATTCTAAAAAAATTCAAAAAAAAATCACTACCAGGACTCATTCACCACTTTGGGTGAATCAGTCCCTCTGCATATTTTTCACTGAATTTTCTTTCATTTATAGTTCAGTTTTTGAGTTTCTACTTTTTGTTTCTGCATTTCAGTTTTACTTTCCAGAATTTTAGTTAAAATAATTCCATTCTTGTTATTTTACATTACATTTGCATTCATCTTGCATTTAGTAGCCTTTGCATGAGTTTTTGGTGTCCTATTGCTAATACCATATTGAGAAGAAGTTTGAGACTCATGGCATCTCGTGATAACACACTCGTTGTGGATCTTGGGTTATCTAGAGCTTCCACTGCTAGTATTGACACTAGTACACTAGGCATGGATAATACCCTTAGCAACTCTTTTCCTTCAAGTAGTATTCAAGTTGAACCACAAAATGATAATATCCTACAAGAAAAAATAATTCAAATCCACGAGGACTTAGGAAACCTCCAACATCAAGTAAGCCTTGAAAACATTTCAACTACTACAATTCCTACCTTAGAAAACTTCCATTGCATGCTTGAAAGTGAAGATGGCCTTGAAGTTGTGAAAAAGAGAGTTGAGATATGTGCAAAACATCTTCCTTCAACCTCTAGTGCTCCCACACAAAAAAACAATGTTGCAAACCAAGGAGGAACTCTACTTCTGTTGGAAACAAGGAACACTAAGAGCAGGGGTGAATCAGTGTTCTACAATTTTTAGCTTTATTAATCTGATCTTCAAGCCACTTATAACATTCAACCAAAAGAAATATGCATGAACATAAAGCAAGCAACCACAACACCATAACACAAGGATTTTTATGTGGAAACCCTGTTAGGGGAAAAACCATAGTGGAAGCCCAATCCACAATATGAGTATACTCAAAAATAAGTGTTTACAAAATGGGAATGAAATTATATTCAGGCACACTACCTAGAGCTCACTGCTCCAAAATAGAAAGGCTCACTTCCTTACAAAAGATTGAATTGAGAAAGTAGCTTCTACAAATGCCTAATTATAGTTACGGTTAGGCTCAACAATCAATCTCTTGACCTTTTGACTTATTCTTCTCTTCTACTCTGTTCTAATCTTAACTTGCATTACAAAATCCTTAATGCACAAGTGAAATTGTGCATGAATTTTGCATCACATACTAACACACTTCGTACATATGTCAAAATGATATAATCAGTCACTTATATATATCCACAACTAAAGATTTAATCAGAACATGTGGACTTCAACAGAACATGAAAAATATTTTACAAACTATCTTCTCAAATCATGAATAATATTTAATGTGCATCCACCAAAGTCCACCACAACATAGTTAGGACCAACATAAAAATGATTGAACAGAAAAACACTTAAATAATTACTCATTGAATACTTGCAACATGGTATATCCACTTAGTCGGTCTTCATGCATTGATGAACAAAAAGTTAACCAACCAGATCTTCTAACTTGCACAAAAATTGATACAAGGCAATAATATTCATAGATAACATAGATCATACATCAAAAAATCTTCCCTGAGATCTGCAACTCAAAATGACAACAAAAAATTTCATGTGAATCGATGAACACAATTCTGTCAAATGCTCTGTTCTTCCTTGACTATCTTTGATTTGTCTGTCGGTATGATCAAATGATGATGTAAAAATCAAATAACTGACCAGGTTTTCCATAAATGACAACACCAGAAAACATTTGTAGTGTCTCTTTCCAAAAATCTCCCCCTTTAGCATTGATGGCAACAATTAGCTTGAAAAATGATTGTGTAGGATCAATATTGACATCAATTACACTGCCAACTTCAAAACATCAAAAAGATCTTCAATCACAGCTCAAAACTATAACTCCCCCTGAGATGAATATACATTTTTCACTGTACTACTCTCCCCCTTTGACATCAATGGAAAAGATGGGGAAACTGCATACCAAAAATCAAACAAAATTTTCAAATTGTACAAACATTCTTCTACAACTTAAACAAACTTGAAAATATCTACAAAAGTTTTCTTCAACAAGTTCAAACTTGTGTCCCAACCCTTCTTGAGACTCTCTAAAATCATCATGTGACCATAGAATAGATAAGATTGCATCTCTGTTGATTCAAGGTTCATTGGATCACTGACCACCATAGCATCTTCAACTTCCTTCAATGCACCCAACATTGTTTCCATCTTCGGACGAATTAGGCCTCTCAGCTCACATGCTCTTTCCACATTTTTATCATTATCATGCTTCAAGCTCTTTATATTTTCAAGTAGGGATATAACCTAACCTTCTTGCTTTGCAATAGAAACATTTAAAGGATCTAAGGCTTCATAAATATTAGCTAACTATTTCGCGTGATCCTTAATATTCTTCTCATTGTCCTCATTGAATTTAGACAAAGACAAACATGACTTATAGATCTTTCCACCTTCAGATAGAGCAATTTTAATATTCTTAACATAGGTAGCTAACAAAGATTTATCATTAGCTATCATTCCTTTCAACCTATTGAACTTTCTAGCATCAAATTCCTTCTAAACCTTAACCATGGTTGACTTCTCAAGTGACTCAAAATGAGTACTTATAGAATTAATAAGCTTCTTTAGCTCACCAAAAGTAGAACCAAATGGATCATTAACATGAGTATGCATGATTCTCTCCAAAACACCAGATGCAAGACTCAAAATTTCAATGTTCTCAATGTGAGACTTCAACAATTCTTCTCTAGCCTTTACCTACACAAATGATGCAACTTTCAATTTCTGAATCAGAGACAAAGTAGAAAAATTAATAGGACCTTCACCCAATTTGATGTCAAAATCTTCATGTTGCTCTACCACATATTTCTTCACTTCCTCTGTAGTGTCTATTGCTTAGATTGGAAGTTCCTTTAATTCAACATTCTTAGCTACCGATTCTTGCTTGCCTTTAGGAACCTCAACTTCTTCAATTGAAATCTCCTTTTCTTCAATTGGCAGAACTTTAGGAGTTTCAGTATCCATAGGTACTTATGTATCATGCACATTAGGAGGAATATGGGTGTCCTCAACTATATCTTCATTTACCTCTTCATCCACCAGACCAGATGCAATACCTTAAACATGCACTTCTTCAGAGACAACATTGATTCTATTATTTAACAACACTTCCTTAGAATTCTTTCAGTTTCTTTTGCTACATCTTCAGTCTCACCAATCATAAGCTTGTTTACTCTTGTTTTTCTCTTGAAATCCTTCTAAGCTTCATTCAAGATTGACTTCATATCCTCAATAGACATCACTGGACATAATTCTACAAGAATTCACTATCTCATTTTCTCTACTTCAATTCTTCCACTTACTCTCCTCATTTCCATAATTTCATATAGTTCTTTGGGTAATTGAGACATGATCTCAATGAGTCATCTTGAAATTGTTCAAATACTTTATTGTAGCCTCCTCAAGAAATCTTTGACCAATACTATCAAAGGTATCATACCATTCAGATAGTGGCATAAGATTACCATCCTTGATTATACCTCTCTCAACTTCCTTTACAAACATACCAGGTTTGTTAGTTTTCTCCTTCTTCTTTGCTTTCTCTTCTTCACAAGAGGGCTTGTCTTTAGAGAACTTTGTTGTTTGGGTGCCCAAATGCTTTATTTCTCTCACTTCTTCGTCATATTTTGTCTCTTCATCTTTTGAAACAACTTCATAGACTCTTGTACTCTTATCCTTCTTCCTCTTACCGGATGCCTTGGTTTGAGCTTTTACAGGGGTTGAATTCATTACAGGGCTGGATAGGGGTGCAAAGATCCTTCTAGTTTGGGTAGAGGATGTTGCCAGACTAGCAAATTTAGTTCTGGCTAGCTCTTTTTCTACTTCATCTTGTTCTCTCTTCATTCTGACTTCTCTCAGAACTTCTACAGATGTACTCATGCTCTCTACAAAGGCTTCCACTTCTTTCCTCACTCTCTGAACTGTCATAGGTTTCTTCAACTGGTCATGTACTTTTATATCCTTTTTTGCATAAGTTCCAAACCTCTCTTCTGTCGGATCCTGAGGCTTAGTCAACAAATGTTGTGCATATAATTCCAAGATGTTCTCCTCAACTTCATATCCCATTGGAATAATTCAGACCATTCTAGGATGAACAACTTCCATCAGGCATTGATGAATGCTCACGATAAAAAAAATTATGTCCTTATACTTCTCGATAATAGAAGTAGGAATTATTTCCCTTGCTTGCATTACATTCTGAAAGTTCTTGAAATATCCCCAGATTATAGTTTTCCTCGCTTGACTATCTCCAAATCCATATAAAATATCTCTAATCTAAACAACTATAGGCTTTCCACCTTGCCAATGCACTTTCTCAACTCCCAAAACTTTATTCATGAAGTAAAATAACAAGGACAACAATAGATTCTCCATAAGCTGACTTAGAAGTAACTCACACAGGTCATAATCTACATTCTCCTTCACCGTCTGATATGCTACATAAATAGTTGTACCAGATACTAAATTATCCTGACTAGAGTGATAAATCTTGTAACCAATGACCATCAAGGAAAATTTCACATCCACATCAATAATATCATCAATTGTCATTGCTCTTTTATCAAACACAGAATCAATTGCATTAGTAATTGTCTAATTCTTCATAGGCTTCAAGATCGACAACCCACCAGAGAAACTTAAACCTATAACAATGCTTATGGCTTCTATTGTAATCTTAAAAGGTTGACTCAACCACATAAATTTAGCATGAACTCGAATAAAAATATATTAGACCCATTCACTTTCATCAAACACGAGGAATTTTATGATTTGCATGAATTTTTTCTCCTCTAGGGTTTTGAATTCGGGCTTAACACAGAAATCCTCTCCAACTATATGATTGGAATACAAATTCAAAAATTGTGAGCTCCCTAACTCCTCAATATTTTCATGAATGTATTCCCTAATATCTTTAATATGCAAGATGTTGTACATAATAGGAAAAAATGCACCTAAGGGCTCAGTCTCAATAGAATTGAAAAGATTCCACTTGAATTTCGGATAGGCTCTATTCTTGACATCAACTACAAATGAAGTAGCCATTTTCACAAATTCAAAAATTTGCAAGTTTTTGTGATAAATACCTTTTCATGGGATTCGAGTTTAATCACTGAATCTCCTTCACACTTGAATCTCACCACAATTCACAAAAGTTCACTTTAGATCTCTCCAAACTTCTTCTGCTCAAAATACAAAGTGACAAATGAAAGATGGAAATGACCTTTTATCATTCGCACACCAAAACATTTTGTCACAATAAATAATTTTACCCTAATTCATCTGGATACCCTAGTTCCATGCACTATGAAAGATAACTCTTTTGCAGACCTTCAACACTACATAATACTCTCTCTAATTAATTCAACAACATTTGTAGAACATCTATGCAATCACTATACTCATCCACATATTTTTGACAGTTACCCATAGAAGGTTAAAACATTTTCTTGATAGCTCCCCCTAGGCCAAAGGCCTAAAAACTAATTCCTAGAGGAATTACCAGAAGCAAGATCTAGTGTCGGTTCATTTCTTACAACAAAGCGACTCTTCTTCACCCATTTCTTCTTCATTTGCTTCTTGATCTCATATGTAGTGATTTCACCTTTTCATTCTTCATCCTTCTATATGTTTCTTTGATTTACCAGACCTCTTCTACAAAATCTAGCAATATGATGGGGTTGGTTGCAATTGTAGCAAACCACATTTCTCTATCTAGACCAGTTGTTGCACTGATTTTCTCTTGATTTGCACTGGTTAGAAATATGGAAAAATCTATTGCATGTATAACATCTGGCATCCATCTAAAGGTTGTTCATCACATGTCTACATTCATTTGACTTATGACCATACTTATTACAATTAAAGAACTGACCTGAGAATGATGGACCACTTGGATTCATTCTACTTCTACATTGAGAAGCCATACAACCAAATGTATTACAAGTAAAATAGTAACCATTGAACCTTTGAGAATTATGTTGTCTTACCAGATACCTTCTAGCTTTGTTCATCTATTTTCCTTGCCTAAATATCCTTTGTCCAGATCTAGAACTTTCTCCTTCCTCATATCCAAGACCTCACTTGTCACCTTTAGTCCTTTGAATTTTAATCAGTTCATCAAGCTTGCCTGAGCTAATCTTCAACTTCTCCTTGAATGCATTTGTAGTATCAAGTTCATCTTTGAGATCATCAATCTTCTTTTCAAGCTCTTCTTTATTGTTTCTAGATTGTTCCAATTCAAGCTCCAACTAATTGAATTGATCAATAATTCAGCTACATTCTTCATATTTTTCTTTTAAGGAATGTGTAAGCTTCTCTTCATTCTTCTTTCTGTATTCAATCTCCTTGGCCATCCTCATCATAATAGATTCCATCTCATGCTTTAGGACTACATTATCCTTGGAAAAAATTTCACATTCTTTTTTCTTTTCCTTTATGGCTTGACTCAATTGTTCATCTACAATGCATTTACTATCTTTTTGCTTGATATGATCACAAAGTTTCCTTCTACTTATTGATTTTATCTTTTAATGACTTAATGAATCTCTCAACATTCAAAATATTTTCTTGCAATTCAAAAACTTTAGACTTTGACTAATCAAGATCATCTAGGGCCACTAAATTTTTTTGTTGAAGACTATTTGAATCCATTGAAACACTTTCCAATATATTCTCCAAGTTTTTAACTTCTTCTGAGGAACTATGCTCTTATACCAATTATTGGAAACAAGGAAAACTGAGAGGGGGGGTAAATCAGTGTTCTGTAATTTTTAGCTTTATTAATTTGATCTTGAAGGAACTTATAACATTCAACCAAAAGAAATATGCATGAACATAAAGCAAGCAACCACAACACCTAACGCAAGGATTTTTGTGTGGAAACCCTGTTAGTTGAAAAACCATGGTTGAAGGCCAATCCACAATATGAGTATACTAAAAAATAAGTGTTTACAAAATGGGAATGCACTTGCATTCAGGCACACTGTCTAGAGCTCACTGCTCCAAAATAGAAAGGCTTACTACCTTACAAAAGATTTGGATAACATCCAAAAGATTGAACTGATAAAATAGCTTCTACAAATTCCTAGTTATAGTTTTAGTTAGGCTCAACAGTCAATCTCTTGACCTTCTAACTTATTCTTCTCTTCTACTTTGTTGTGCTCTTAACTCACATTAAAAAATCCTTAATGCACAAGTGAAATTGTGCATCATTGTTCTTCAATCCTTCTAACTTTCGCATCACACACTAACACACTTTATACGTATATCAAAATGATATAATCAATCACTTATATATATCCACAACTAAATATTTAACTGCAACATGTCAGCTTCAATAGAACATGAAAAATATTTTACAAACTGTCGGCTCAAATCATGAATAATATTTAATGTGCATCAACCAAAGTTGGCCACAACATAGTTAGGACCAGAATCAAAATGATCAAACACAAAAACACTTAAATAATTAATGATCGAGTACCCTGAACATGCTACATCCACTTAGTCGGCCTTCATGCACTGATGAACATAAAGTTAACCAATTGGATCCTCTAACTTGCACACAAATCAATATGAGGCACTAAGATTCATAAATAACATAGATCATACATCAAAAAATATTCCCTGAGAGCTGCAACTCAAAATGAAAATATAAAATTTCAAGTGAATGCAAGAACACAATTCTTCTTAATGCTCTATTCTTCCTTGACTATCTTTTATTTGTCTACTGGTATGATCAAATGATGACATATAGATCAAATAACTAACTAGGGTTTCCATTAATTGTAACACCAACAAACATTTGCAGTGTCTCTCACCAACAACTTCCTCCTCCCTCAACAAGTGCCTCAATACCTACCTATACCACTCCTCAATTCATAACAACCAATTAGTAATGTGATTCCTTTTTTGGGAATTCTTGCTATCATCCCTAGCTCCTATGTGGTATCACATGTTCTATCTTCTACCGCATTACCATCTATAAGAATTTCATTCACTTCCATCTCATACCACTTGTAGTGATCCTCTCATAACAACTTTTTGAAACTGTTTCATCCATGCAAAAACAAATCTCCACCATAAACCAAAATCAGAATGGCCCACCCACTTATTATGTCAGAAGCATCCCATTTTCTTTGGACATATTGCAAACACTGATGACACAAGGAGTAGATGTTCGTAGATTTTAGAAATATGGTGGGAAGGGAGATCCTTGTAACCATGTTAATGCCTACACTACCTTATGTAGTGACTTTTTCCTTGATGATAAACTATTAGCAAAACTCTTCCCTAGGTCCTTAAAAGATACTGCTTTGGAATGGTTTTCTTCTTTACTGAAAAAATCAATTCATTCACTTAATGAACTTGTTGATGAATTTGTAAACCATTTCTAAGTGCATATGACTCCCAAGAATATTTTAGCCAATTTGATGAGATGCAAGCAAAATGAGGGTGAAAAAGTCATTGAATTTATCTCACGCTATCAATCACTTTATTCTCAAATTGATGTAAAGATACCTGACCCACACCTTCAAAATATCTTTATAGAAAACTTGCAAACAAAAATTTAGGACAAGCTCACTATGATAAAATTCCCATACTTCATGCACTTATGTATTGCCCTTTGTGATTATGAAAATTCGGTTAGTAGTCGAGATACAAGGTCCACTCCTAACCAAATCGAGAGATTTGAACCAACCAACCAAAAAAATTCCCAACCTTTTAGAAAAAAAAAGGGGTTCTTCCATTTCAACCCCTCCCAAACAACCAACTCAAAATTTCAACAACCAAGTAGTTGCTATCAAAACTGCAGTTCACTTTAGTTATGGTGATCTAAAAAGAAAATTCACCCCTTTACCTAATACCCTTCATAACACAATGTCCCAACTACTTGAATAACAAATGATTACCTTGCCATTTGGTAAACCACTTGAACCTAGTAAGCCTTTACCCTCAAGATTTATACCCAATGCTTATTACCACTATCATCGAAAAAATGGACATGACATAGAACAATGCAAGCATCTTAAACATCTTGTGCAAGACCTCATTGATTCTAGCCATTTCTCCATTGGAGACCTATTAACAACCAAGGAAATAAGTCTGTAGCTCCTCCGAACCAAAAATTTCAAATTTTTACCAACCGAATACCCAAACACAAAGTTTCATTTGTCAAATCTAGTGAAACTACAAGGAATGATGTAATGAATGTTGATACAGATAAGGAAAACAATGCTATTAATATCAATCCTATGGATGAAATGATAGTGGTGATAGACATCATCCCTCATAAGGTTTGACTTAAGAATCCTCTTGGCATTGCTTTCTCCTCTAAGGATATAATTAAACATGCACTTGATGGTCCTCTCTACATAACTGGCTAAATCTATGACAAGCCTACTAATTGGATATTAATAGATCTCACTTGTGGAGAGAATTTGATAAGTGATGAACTCTTACTTTTGCATGACCTCTATCAAGATGAATATGATAGACCAAAATCATGGATCAAGACACATAATGGCTTTGCATTCCCTATGATAGGATCAATCACCTTACCATTACAAATAG
This sequence comes from Sequoia sempervirens, assembly GCA_007258455.2. Classification (NCBI taxonomy): domain Eukaryota; kingdom Viridiplantae; phylum Streptophyta; class Pinopsida; order Cupressales; family Cupressaceae; genus Sequoia; species Sequoia sempervirens. Next base: position 33,613 of record VDFB02114571.1, on the reverse strand, counting down.
GACCAAAAAATATCATATGTCACATTCTCCATCATCCCACAGTTGAACCAATTTTGTGTGAAGCTATACCACCCATGGCTTTGCTCCATGAAAGTCGTATGTCTAGTTGTACACAAATGCTTAAAGTTTCCCTTTGACAATGAAATATTCACTGTCCACCATAGTGGCTTTAACCCCCTATCTTCCAAAGGAAACTTCTCCCTAGATGCCTTTTTGCCTAAGCCCATGGAACTTATCAAGCCAAGGGAAGACTTATTTTTCTTGTCTTACCAAAAATTCAAAGCAAAGAAAATAGCTGAACTATCCCTCTGAAACATATCCCCCTCTACTATTGCACCTCCCATTCTTGATTAAACCATACTTGAACCTAAATAAGAACCAAACAATAAATAACAACCAAAGATAGAAACTTCACCTACATCGTCCAAAAGACCAAGAGATAATGAAAGAAACTTCATCATACCTCCTCACATAAAACAAGTTTACAAAGAAAAAAAGAAAGTGGATGAAAAACCTAACCTCATATGGTTCCTTTTTTTCTTCCCCTTAAGGAAGAAAACAAACCTATGGTTGATCAACCTACTCCTTCACAAACTCAACTTGAAAATAAAACCAAAAGAAACCAAGGTGCTAGAGAGGATAGGCATAGACATCATGCCCTTGCTCGCAAGTTACGTGAAGAATTAAGTAAAGAAACTAAAAGTCCAAACTTGACCAAAGAAATGCATGATGACCTTCCTCCACAACCAAAACAATATGACACAATACAACAATCACAACAAGAGATGAACTATTCGATGGAAATTATCATTCGTCCTTCTGTTGTGATTAACTTGGATGATGATGAGGAAATAGTTAAAATCAATGAAGAAGTGCATATTGAATTGGACACATTGTTTTCCTCTTCCATGATATTAAATAAGAAATCTCCTATATAGAGTGATGAACCTGGTACTTCTCCTAATTCAACACTTTCCCTTGTCCCTTTGGCTATTTTTCTACCTTTGGTATACAATGAATATGATTGGGAGGCAGATGACTTTCTTGTAGGTTGAATCGCATTTCCCTAACTAGTATTTTGCATTTTCTTTTTCTTTTTTATTTTTCTTTTGTGTGATTACATGTGTGTAATATGATCCCCCGTGATGTTTTGTTTGATATTCTCTCTCTTTGTGACATTCCTCTATTTGTACCTTCATTCTTCTCTATGTGTGTATCACTTTCACCTCTTTATATTTATCTTTTTCATGTGTTTTCCTTTTGTGGATGATGCAAGGCATTGAGACAATCATGTTGACCCAAAATTCTTTCCCCTCCTTTTCCTTTTTCATCATTTTCTTTTGTTTTCCTTTTGGGGATGACACAAGGTATCAAGACATTCATGTCTCCTTCATTTTGACGTAAAATATTTTCCTTCTTCTTTCACCTTTTATTTTTTATTTGTCTTTTGTTTTCCTTTTGGGGATGACGCAAGGAGTCGAGGCACCCAATGTCTCTTCAATATTGACCCAAAAGGTTTTTCTTTATTTTCACTCTCTTTGTGTCATTCTTCCAGTTATATGTGTATTTGGGGGATGATGACAGTTCCAAGCTCTCTCAAAAACATTGTAGCAAAGAACATATTGACCCCAAATCCATAGACCCCTTATGTGTTTGGTGTTTTTATTTTGGGTACAATCCCTTCCTTTCCTTTTTATCTCTTGCATGTCATAGCTTTACTCAGAAAAATGACTTGGTATAGGGCTTTCCAAGTTTGCTCTCATATCTTCTTTCTTTTTTGCATTTTTAATTTGCTACTTTAAAGTAAATTATCATAGCATGGTGTTTAGAAATTCCTTTAAAGTGGGGGAATACATTGGCATTATTCTTTTTCATTTTTTCTTTTCTTGGTTCTTAGTGCAACCTTCTTACTTCATACGATGCATTTTGTCACTTTGTGGATGACATTGGGTATGATTTCCTTCATGAGCATTATCTATCTTAGCATATTACATTCCTCTTAGTGGCATGATGAGACACACTACATCCCTTAAGTTGTGAATATTTTATTCTTTGATCAATCCTCTCTTGGAGACATTAGGCATGATGTTCCCTAAGTCAAAGACCTCGCATGAACTACTAAGCAAGACTCATTTGAACATTCTTTGCATGTTGCATTTTGCATTTGTTATATGGCCACCTTGCATAACAAAACTTGCAAGCCTATGGAGCCATCTCGTTTGTTCATGAGCTCCAAGCATATAATTTTTTTCTTGTCTTGTGAAGCTTGAAATACCAATTCTCTTTGTGTGGTGCCTTATTAAAGTTATTAGGAGGTATAACTTTTGTATGGTTGAGCAGGAAGCCAATTCTGAGGCATGACTTTCCCCATAGCCACTTGCATGTGTTTGAGTGCATACCATCCATGAGTGTATGTTTCTCAACCTTTTAGTACTTCTCACTCAGAAGACAACCAAAAGCTCCATCACCTCAAAGTGATTATGCATTTTTTTTATAAACAACCTAGATCTGATCCACATCATGATGGAAAAACAATTGAAGCTTGATTTGATCATTTTCTCTCTTTCCTCTCTTTTACTTCTTTTTGTTTTCTCTTTCATCTTTGGTAGTGTATGCTTGGCCTTGTCACTACTCTTTATAATTTTTATGTGTGTTCCTTTGTGCTTATGTTTGGTTTGCCATGTGATCTTGATCTTGGGGGCTTGATCACCCCTCTTGATTATTGTTATCTCATTTTTCTCACATTAGTTCATTAGAACCCTCTTGGTGCATGATTATCTACTTTAGTGTGAGTTTGAAGTAGGTTCATCCTCTCACTAAAGTGGGGCTAAATGTAGTGTCAAGAAAAGGGTACTTTGACCTTTTCGCACTTGTTTTGGTCCTTCTTATGGATTTTGGCTTAATTTTTCGTTGATTTAGTGTTGTAATGTGGATAACCCATTCACATTATGTCTTGGGTCCTTGTCAACTAAAAAAAATTTAAACGGTACCTTACCTAAGTGTTGTAAAGTGTTGTGACACACTTTCACACTTTTCTAGGGTCTTGTTAATAAAATAACCTTTTTTCATCATTTATCAAGCCTTATTTCATAGTGTTTAAAGTGTTGTAATACACTTTCACACTAATTCACCACTATTTATAAATAAGTCCCACTACCCAAGCCTAAATAAGAATTTTTTAGATCTGAGTACCATTTTGCCTGAAACCTGTTCCATCACATTTTCCAAGAAACTAGACTAAGTCACCCAACTTGGTGTATGAGTCCTAGTTGTCATTAATGGTGATTTTTTTTGGATTCTCAAGCTCCATCCTACCATTTTCAACTCCCAAGTGCACATATCTAGTTTCACATCTTTTTGTTTCATTTTATTTGCAATCTTAGGTCATTTAGTATTACTTTGCATATCACACTGTGTTTTCAAACATCTTGCATTTTTGAAGTTTACCCTTGGTGATGAACCCTCATTTGTTGTTTTCCTTTCCCGAGAACTCTCTCTTCATCTGATTTCAATATCATTTGCTTTGAAATGTCAAGGGTTTTTTCTTGAGTGAAGAGGTATCATTTTTTCTCTCTCCTTTTAGGTCCAAAACCCTAGAAGTGAAAGAGAGGACCAAAATTCTCCTTTTCATAAAGAAAAAGGATAATTGAATGTAGTGTATGTAGATTGTTATGAAAAATATGGTGAAGCAGATGTTTTAATACCAACAGAGGTAATGGTTGCATTTTTTGATTTTATGGATGATGAATGTGCTGACATATCATATTCCAATGATGAAGATGAAGACATAGATGGTGGTACTGAAGCATATGAATGAGAACTAGAATTTTTACACTTGGAAGCTAAAAAAATACTCAGTAAGAGATGTGCAAGAAGAAGAAAAGAAGATCTAGGGAAAGTTGCAAAAATGAAGGACAAGTTGTATAAGAATTAGATGACTAGGAAGAAAAAGAAAACCTACACTCAAGTGGACTTGGGTTTTTCTTTCCCTTGAGAGTGTGGTGCAGAGGCACCCACAAGCCGTCATGCCTCCAAGGATCAAAAGCTGTCATTTTGATTTTTATTTTGATTTTTTAATGTAATATGGTCTAAGAAGACCATTTCATGTTTGTTTGAGTATAATTTGAGGCATTAGGGGTAGGTTAGGGTCTAGTTGAAAAACTTGTCAAAGTTGCATAATGTTGTAAAAAGCAACTTTTCCATTTTGTTGTGAACTGGTGGAATATGAATAGTTGGAAGTTGAAATGTAGTTAGTGGCCATTGGGAATCTTTTATAAAATATCTTAAAAATCCCTTGTGTGGTTTAAGGAAAGTTTAGGATGATGAAACAATGAGGAAACATTGGTATTTGAGGTTTTGATAAATGAAACCCTTGTTTTCTATGAATTTTTTTGTAACAGTCCTATTATTTCACATCGTATGGATATGTACGACATTTGTATGACCTTCACATGGTATGGTTGGAAAGATAATTGATTCAAATTTCATTTGGTTTTAGTTTGGTGAAATTTCATTAATTTTAGAGAAGGTTATAGTATTTTTTGTAACAATAGTCTGAATCTGTCCTAGGGTTTCTTATGAACAAGAAAATTCCATATCTTTTCTTCCCTCCATCAAAAATAAATAAAAATTTGTGAGAGGTTCTTTTTTGAGGGTATCTAAAAACCCTTTAGAGGATATTTAATATTTTTCCATTTTTATGGAGTTAATAATGAATTTTTGCTTGCATTTGTGTGTAGAGAGTAAAAAAACCCCTCTTAGAAGTAGGACAGTCATTTTTTGAGACCTTCTATACAAAGTAACCCCATCCATATTTTGGATATGTTTGAGAAGAGTCAAATGGGTATCCAAAAATGGTTTTATTTCTTTTCTATAGATAAGGTCTAGGTCAAAAGATATGTCTAAAATTCCCTTTTGAAAGTCTACAAGGGAGACCAAGGGTTTGTGAAGGAAAAACCATATTTTGATGAACAAAGGTACTTTTTAAGATTGTTTTGAGTTTGATTACCCCTGATCTACATCAGGATGACCTTAGGCTCATGAAGATCCATAACTGGTTGCCTGCATGGGAAAACCCGCAGAGGACAAAGGCTCTAATGAATTTATGTTTCGAATGACCATCAAGTGATGCAGGCATAGGTAAAGCAGAAGCCTTCGATACATGTGTCATTGGGTATTTGGAAGTTGGTGAATTACTCAAGATAAGAAGAATTCTACAAGGGGAAACCTGCATCAACTTTTTGACTTAGACTTCCATTTTGTTCAAAAGGTTTGATGCGATAATGCTAGGTTAGGTGCTTACATCATCAGGGGTTAGCATTAGGTTCATGCAGAAAGTGCATGAGTGGATGATGCCGGGAACAAATTTGTGTATGATTTTCTATTGAACAATGACTTAAGATGGATGGTCCTCCACTGACAATGGCCCACAAGGGTGGACCCACAAAGACCTGAGGAATGAGTAATTTCAAGGTTTTGGGTTTATTTGATGCTCATAGAGGCAGATGGCATGGAAGCCACTAGTGGGAAAGTCACTAAGATTTTTTTTGTTAAAAATGGCCATGGTCCCATGGTGATCCACTTATGGAGACCCACTAAGCAAACCCCACACAGGATAAAGAATTAGTCATTTTTTGAGCATTTTTGACTAAAAAGCTTGTGACGAATGGATGGGTGAAACCTGCTTGTTGAGAGGATGATGGGGCCTTGTCCTTGGACACAGCCTAGGCAAAACAGACCTCCACCTATAGAATTCCCCATAGAGGGACTTGCAAGGGCTTGAATTTGAAGTGTTGTCTCTTTCAAAACTTTGGCATTTTAAGGGGCTCAATAGTTTGAGCACAACAATAGAGAGAGCAAGAGTCATCAAGGCTCATGTCATTTGTAATGATGCGATAGGAACAAACACCCATAAGCATGAACGTGTGAAAAATTATTACCTCAAGAACCTCTGAAACTAAAGGTGTGTTTTCTACTAGCGAATTAGGGCACAAGGTTTCAAATACAGCGGTGGATGGAGTTATAGCACTAAACATTTGAAATGAAGCCCTACTATAATTTAAACGATAAACCCTAGCACACAATATTGATAAACCCGATTCATTATAAAAACAAGAAAAGGTTTAAATCCACACTTGCAACTACGTCAGTGAGGGATAGGAAGGTCACTTTGATCATTGGGTTTTCTCATGGATGCAATAGCTCACAATGCCCTTTGAATTTGAAACTTCAGACAATGAAAATGAGAACTAAAATCTCTATTTATAAGCTTAGGCACCATAAATGCGGGCATTAATTACATGTGTTTCAAAAAGAATGCACATTTACAATGTGGAAACATGAATGGCATAAGTTTTTAGGAAAAATTTCATGCAAAGAAATGAGTTGTAGAAGCAACAAGGAAGAAGTTTTTTCGAGATAGGTGATAAGTAAATGTCATAGTGAATGGCACTGTAGAGATTGCATCTTGCATGTTGCAACCCACATGCAAAGACCCGCAAGGAAATGTTCAGGGATGGTAAAATGAGGCACAACCTTCATGTGGGAGAAACCTGCATAGACTCTTTCGTAAAAGATCGAGACCTCCTAAAACTTTGGTAAATGGTCAATCATGTTAATATTTTTCAATTTCAAGGCACTTTATCAACCTGGGTCAAAAAATAAGGGCACAAAAATGAGGTGTGTGTGCAGAAGGCACAAAAAATGGTGACTCCACTAGGGGGAATTCTTCCAAGTGTTCCAAGGATAAGGATTCATCTGGAACCCAAAATATCTAGTTTTGCAAACCAGAAGCAAGGTGCCATCAAGCAAACCAAAATCTCAAAGGATAATAAAATCCTTAGCTGAATTGAGCCATGGGCATCTTAAAAGTGTGTGCATGGTGAGTTAATTCCCCTCCCTTAGAAACTATAGGGTTAAGTGATCAATCAACCAAGAAAAGCAATGTAAGTAATATAACTCCAAAAGTAACCTGGACATTGCCTCACTGCCAGTCAGGAATCCAAAGCCTTGATGGAGTTGTCATTTCAATTACCATGAACATTTCTCTATTGCCAACAGGGCATCCATAACCTCGATAGAGTTGGTCACACACCCACAGAGTTTCCTATTTTTCAATATTTTTCATTTTCTTTTTCTCTTTTCATTCATTTATACTTTTCATTTGTACTTTCTTACTCAATTGAATAATCCATGAAGCTTATAGCAGGGTTTGGAGATTGTAGTGGTTATTGAAGCAGGTTTAGGATTTTTCACTTGTCATGACTTCATGATAACAACCATATAGCTCATTAGGAGTATTAAAAATGTGTTATGTGAAGTCTGAGATAAATGTGAAATGATTGAGACAAGGGTTTCCTTCTAGGTCAAGGAAGAGTTCAGTTAGTGGAACCTAACTCACGGAAGTGAACAAAAAATTTATGATAAGAGATGAGTGCTTATCCATGAAACAAATGTGAACATGTAGTAGAGCAGAATCTTTGACTAGGCCAATCACAACCACCATATTAAGACCAAACCACACCCTCAACAAAAACAAAAAACTAGAAAAATGAGAAAGCAAAAAAAAACACAAAGAAAAAAACCTACTCTAACTATGTACAAGGGTGAGCTAGAACTGCTCAAGCAAGGAAATAATTCTTCAAGTATTTCCTATTGACTATCAACGGGACATCTTCTCTAGTCAGTGTCTTCAAGTAGCAGGCATTATCTCCAAGGATTTTGGAAATTTGAAAGGGGCCAAGTCAGATCTTTTCAAATTTATCATGTCCCCCTTTCTTCTCATGGGCCTTGTCCTAGTATAGCACGAGATTAGTAATTCTCAAGGCCTTGACCTTGGATATACAATCAAACTATCTTTTGACTATGTCCTGATGTTTCACAAAATTTTCTACTGCTTTGTCTTATTTTTCTTCTAAGTGGAGTAGTTTAGCCAAACAAGCTTCAAGACACTCTCCCTCCTCATAGCAGGTGTTCATAATTTATAATGTGGGAATCTTGAGGTGAATTGAGAAAATAGGTTCTATCACATTAAAAAAGTGGTATGGGGAATTTACTAAGCCTACTTTGTGTTGGGTACGATCTTCCCATAGAGAAAACTATAACTGGGTGTACGAATCCTTTGGTTTCTTATCAAACAACTTGAAGATGATAGTCAACAAATTTTTCTTAGTGGATCTAGCTAACTCATTACCCCAAGGGTAGTAGTTTGATGAGAATTTCATCATAATTCCATAATCAAAAGCCCAACCTGTGAATTTAAGAGAGGAAAATTCTAGAACATTGTCACATACTAAGTAAAATGAGCATTCAAAATGACTGATATGTAGCTTTCAAGAAAATTAATTACTACCTATGTTGTACACTATCTAGATGAAATAGCCACTATCCATCTAGTATTTAATAATCAATTGTAGTTAGAATGTACATGTGCCCTATAGAGGATGGTGCATTGACAGGACCAATAAAGTCTAGTCCCCACTAAGCAAATGGCCTTACCTCGGTGATCAATTATAGTGGAACAATAGTATACCTCTCCGTGGTGGCAGCAATCTGGTAGACATGATAGGATTGGACATGATTGTGGGCATCTTTGAACAGTGTCAGCCAATAGTATCCCACTTGTAGGATCTAGTGAGCTATTAAAGGACCCGATCCATACCCCATTCCAAATTTAACATGAAATTCCCTAAGCACTTTGGTTACTTCATATTTTCTTGGACATCAGAGGTAGATCCTTTCATGATTTTTCTTGTACAACATAGCACCTTTCAGCATATAATTGTTACTTTTCATTCATAGAGCTCATCTTTGGACTCCTTGTAAGTGTGGGGGGCACTTGTGGTTCAGTAAATAATACATAATTCCATCATACCATTCATCTAGAGAGACATCCTCCAAGTGATACTATTGGGTAGTGAGATCTGGTTTTGTTTCTACCATTGTGCGTGTAAGCCTAACCTTGAACCAACTTCATCAGTTGTATCTCCATATCATACTCTTGCAGCAATGTAACCCACTTGGCTCACCTTTCCCATTGCTCATTTTGCATCAACAATACCTTAACATCTAGGTCTGGGACAATAGAAAAAACCTTATTTCTCAGGATGCAGTGCCTGAACTTCTTTACTCTATAGACTAGGGCATACGCTGGCTTTTCGACATTGGGATAATGTAATTCAACATCTTTCAACAGAGCCCTCATGAAAGCTATAGGATTCTCACTTCCTTTCTCATCCTTTTGTGTCAGCATGCTAGCACATGAGTGATCTGAGGAAAATGAGTATACATATAATGGTTTAAAATAATCTAGGCTCACTAAGATGGGAGCGTCCGTGATGGCTCTCTTTATTTCCACAAAATCTTGTTTGGCCTCTAGCATCCATTCAACATTAGCATCCTACTTAAGCACAACATTCAATGGTTTCATGATCTCAACAAACCCTATGATAAACTTCCTTACAAAGTTAATATTTCCAAAGAAGGACTTCATTTATTTCTTGCTTCCTGGGGGTTGAATATTTAAGATAGCCTAAATGCTTTGCAGATCAATTTATATGTCATTCTTTTAAATTATGCACCCCTGCAATTTTCCCTCAGTTACGCCAAAGATACACTTTTTGAGGTTTAATGAAATTCCAAACTCTCGACATTTTTGGAACACCTTGCATAATTCGGAGACATAATATTGTCTCTTCTTTGAAAACACTGTGAGATCATCCATGTAGATGGTGACACATGTATCTATCAAATCCTTGAAGGAATATCCATGGAATGTTGAAACGTTACCCCTACATTGATCAAACTGAACAACATCCTTCTATATGCAAACATACCCCATTTTTTGGTGAGGGAATTCTTGTGTCTATCTTCGTACTACACCATCACTTGGTTGTATCCCAAGTAGCCATCAAGAAAGGAAATCATTTATGAGCCATTTACAATCCATAATACTTCATCTAGTGAAGGCATCATATAGTTATCTTTTTTAGAGGGTTGGAATAAATTCTTGAAGTTCATGCATAACCTAATCTCTCCATTATTTTTTCTAATTGGAACTATATTTACCACCCAAGTGGAGTGCCAGACAGGGAAGATGGTGCATGCGGATAACAACTTCTTCACTTCTTTAAAAAGAATGGGTTCAAACAATGCATTGAGTGGATGTTGTTACTACCTAAATGGCTTCACATCTAGCTTGAGGGGAATAATGTGAGTAATGATTGAAGTGTCATGTATTGAGGTCCTTATATCCCAAAGCTATCACATCATGGTATGTATGAAATGCATCAATTATCCCTTTCCTTTCTTCCAAGGTGTAGACTTTGACAATAAAAACATTCTTTACATTTTCTGTAGTACCCAAGTTATGTGCATTACATTGGCTATCTATGGAATCCTTTTTATTCTATTGATCCTAATCCATTATATGGTCAAGGTAAAAGATCCTTTCCAATTGTACCATACCTCTAGCTATTATGTTAGTATTAAGTTAATGACCCCTTATATACAAGTTCTACTTCTTCAGCCTCTACTTAATCTATAATTTGAGAAGAAAACACATCTGAGATGGAAATGAAGTCTACGATATGCTTTTCATCCTTGAACACTCAAAAATTGGTTATGTTATCTAGCACTAATAGGGTCAGGGTGTGTTCTAGTGTGAATTTATGTAGGCCGGTTAATGTTCAAGGCTACAAAGTGTTGGCTACTTGTGCTAATGTATTAGTAGTTTGGTTTTTTGTTCAAGGAATTAATTGGATCATATTAAATATGTCAAACCCCTCTATAAGGTCCCACACTCTATGCCTATAGTTAGCTAACCTTTAGTCATGGCATGAGTATAGTTTTCTAACCTGCTTAACTACTAACTCTAAATCCCCAAATACTAATTCTTTTTTCTCAATTCCATAAGTAACCCATGCACTAATGCCTCACACTCCACAACATTATTAGTACAATGAAATTGCAATCTATGTGTTGCAAATAAATTCTTACCCGAGGGACTTATTAGCTCGAATCTTGCTCCAACTCCTTACTTGGATTTAAATCCCTCAAAGTGTAATGTCCAAAACTTGTAAAGGTTCCCTCCTTTGGAACTGATAGAGAACACCTCATTCCTAGGCAATACATCCACTAGCTCACCATTGGATTGTTTGCACTCAAACTAGTTTGGACCTTTTTGCCACTTCAAAGCTTCTATAGGGGTGATCTTCCTCTTAGTATGATCTACAGTTGTCTGGCATAAACAACACTCAAACTCGGATTGAGATGCATAATGTATTCTACACCGTATAGGTAGCAATAGCTCCTTGAAATCCATTTTCGCACCTAGACTGATCTAATCATGCACACACTTCTACATGAAATATTGGAAACCACCAAACAAGCCTAGATTTACATCTTCTTGAAAATATTCATTATCATATTCAATCAATGCTTTTCTGCTACTAGGAAGGGTAGTCAAGCTAGAAGAGGTGTGACTCAACACAATAACTTCTCCTTCCTCCTCTTCTATACCCTTACATGTGACTGGGAGATAATTCCCCAATTTTGTTTCAACAAATAATACTTCATTCATCTTGTTGTATTCAATGACCATAAATCTCATCCTGGGCTCACATTCAATCCAAATCTGATTGGGCAGTCCCTTCCAAGGGAGCTGTATATGTGAATAGTCAATTGAAGTATACCCATTGAGAGCCTGGGTGAAGTCTCTTCCTAATATGATACCATAAGTATCAGGGATGTTGACAACTTGGATATCAATGACTTGCTAAACCCTTGAGTCTATTGCTATCTACATAGGGACCATGTTTAGCTCTTCCACCACATTGACCTCAGTCTTATCTAGTTGGGTTACTTTATGTTTGGATGGGGTAGGGGTTATTCCCAATGCTTGGCATACTGTAAATGGCCTAACATTAGTAGAGGCTCCATAATCTAGTAGGAAGTTGTACATATTTTTTCCAAACACACAAATGGTCAATAGGAAAGGAGAGGTTTGAATACTTCCTTGAAACAAACCTATAAAGGCATCAACTTGAGCTACCTAAGCCTTATCCTTCTCATTTCTTCTATCTTTTGTATATATATATATATATTTTCCCTAATTGGCTTCTTACCAAGTCATTGGTCCTTAATAGGTTGTTGATCAATTTTTTCCCCTACGATTTCTCTAATTACTGGATCATTGTTAGAGGTATCAAATGAGACCTTCTTTACTACCACATATTGGGTTGGTTTTAATGATGTAGTCCCATTCAATGATCAAAAGAAGGGATTCCTAATGGTGGGTTCTCTTAGTAGCTCAAAAGCTAACAAGCTCACCTTTACCTTCTTTAATTCTTCTACCACATACTCTCCCATATGTTCAACATTTGCTTCAAATGAATTACCTTTGGTGATTCAGTGTGTGATTATTTGATAGGATCATGTTGTCTATTACTATTAAAGTATTGAGCAGGTACTCTATGGTAGGGTGGGTTATTTCTAGCATTTGGATCAAGTGGAATATTGAAATTTTTGGGTGGTATAGAGATAGTAAATGGACCACCAGCTTATCTATTTCTTAGGTTATAGGGGTTGAGTGTTGGTGGAACATGTGAAATTATTCCTCTTTTTATCCTTCATCATCTTTAGGACCATTATCTATTGAATCAAACATCTAAGGTAAAGTTCTATCATTACATACCTTGTTTTATTTTCCTTCCTTTTTTTGTAGCCTCCTTCTTAGGTTTGTTCTTATCCCCTTGAAGGAAGGGAACCTAATTGACAACCAAAACCAAATCATATGGCTCAGAGGGAACTATTGCTCTAGAACTTGAACTATCAACAATGTTTTGTAGCTCCACTTGAAAGATCATAGCAACAGTTTGAAACTCCAAAAATTTGTGCTCAAAATGCATGTTGGTCTGATGGATTCTATGCCACTTGAATAATGCTGCCTTAGCCAAATATACTCCACTTGCCAATTTATTTTCACTACTAGGTGGGCCAACTAGTGTGGGTACCCCTCCATTGTTTGGGTTGGTATTCCATGTTTGATTCTTCCTTTAGGGTTGCCTTCTTTTAAATATTTTCTCAAAATTATGACCTCATTCATAATTTTGTCCTAAAGTTGCACCTAAATGACAATTATCTCTGTGATACTTGGCTTGAATGCTTCTTTGGGAATCTTGCATCTAATTACTCTAGTTTCTCATTTCAGTAACTTCAATGGTCGACTTCTTTACTTTCTCAACTAATTCACCAATCATCTCTTTATCTGAATTGCTTTGTGTTGACATGGAATTTTGGAGGAAAATAAGATGTGTTGTAGATGGGTTATGTCAGATGACTAAGGCTTCTAATTTCTATAGGTATGAAGGTATGTTATGCTACTGTGAAAAGGTCTACTGATTCAAAGATTGCAAATAACTGGGAATGGGTGGAGTCTAGTTCAATGGTGGCCCAAGATGTGGAACAATGGGCATCTGGGGAACCTGATTCATCAATGGCATTTGATTGGTCAAGGCATGACTAAGTCCATGAATAAGTCCATGAATCTTTCTAAGATTGGTAGTGGGTCCCAATGAAGGTAGTGGACCAACCAGATGTTGTCCCAAATTTGTGCTTTCCTTGACTGCTTCAACATAGGAATCTACCAAATGTGTAGGGGCCTAATGCATTTGCTTGACTAAGGTTGAAGTGAGATTGTCTAGGGAAGCATAGTATACTTCCCTTTTTGAAGCATCATCAAATACATAAGGTGGTTGCAACCTAATGTATGCTCGATGAAATTTGTTGTAGAAAGAGTTGATTGGCTCATTAACCTCCCTTCTAATAGACATAAATTACTGGTATAAGTCTATGGGGCTAACTGGAATTTTGAATTTTTGCAAGAATGTATCCCTCATGAGGTTCCATGAATTGATTGATCCTGTAGGTAGATGGATGTAATAGTAAAATTCCTCCTCTCCCAGTGAATATGGGAAGAGCCTACATCCAACATCTTCATGTTCAATATCTCTATCCATGAGGGAAGTTTGGAAGATTTTGATATGATGTTTAGTTGTCCTATGAGGATTATTTAGGTGGAATTTAGAGAAGAAATGTTCTAGATTCTTTGGCATATCATGGTAGTCATTTAAGGATAATGGTGATGGATATTTTCCCAACCAAGCCATTGGGGGAGGTGGGGGTGGTAATGGATGAGTTGCAGAAGCTTATGGCTGAGATATGGTGGTTGTAACAGTGTTTTGGATGTGGCTGGTAAATGGAGAAAAATTTTGTTGGAGTGAAGAAGAATATGAAGATGGAGGGGATGGAAGTCAAGTGGGGGGTGTTGATGTTGAAGCTTCCCCTTTTTTTTCTCTCTTAGCCTTTGTATGGGTTTTTAATACTTGAAATTCTCCCTTATCTAGTGTGGATCTAGTTACCCTGTAGAATCTCCATGAAGAAATGACCTAGTTAAATCTAGCTTCATCAAGCTACCCTCCTAGTGGCACCTTCAAATTTTGCAAATTTGAAGTGCTTATATTACTCAAAAGTGCACCTAAAAAATCTGCCTAGGTGACCTACTTTGGAGGGTCATAATTTGGAGCTAGTTGATTTTCATGAAAAACCCCTTGATTGAAAAAATCATGTGACATTTTTGAATGTGCATGCCAATTTTTTGCTTCCCATGATAAGTTTTGACAGGTTTTTGAAAAGTGAAGTTGGAGGGTTCTAGCACTATTTTGCTGTTTGAGAACTTGTAGTTTTGTGAAGTGGCCTCCCGTTCAAGCTTGTATTTCACATATGGATGATTATCATGATGAATTTTTTTTTTTCTCCATTCTCCCTACATTAATATGCTCCCTTTTCTGATTTCAAAGTCTCGTGATCCAATTTGATATTTTTTCAAGATCAAAAGCAAATGCAGTTTGTTTAGTTTTTACATCTACATATTTGACAGTGTTTCAAGGTGGTCAAATTTTACCCCTAATATCTCATGATGAAAAATGATCTTGTGTCTCCATTGGCAGCTCCCCAAGATCTGATTTTTTATTTTTTCAAAGTGGTGATTTGGTGAGTTTTAATTGGTCTTCAATAGATACAACTGCAAAAATGCCTGAGTGAGCAACTTTGTCAATTAATATCTTTCACCTCAGGATCCATTTTTCTAATCCATTTGTTTCACTACATTCTTGGGTCAAATTTCTACACACCTTTTCAATTTTGTGCCTCCAGGATAAGTTCTGATAGGTTATTTAATTGCTTTCTAACCGTGACATGGCTAAAAATGGTGTTACGAAAAGTGTCAAATTTTACAATTTTAAGGACAACCCATTTCTTGTTTTACCTTGAAACATCCACAACTCCATTTTTATTAAAAGCAGAGGTCTTTTGATGCATTATTTTAATGCATTTAGGCTATGGTAAACACGTCCTAGGGCTAGTTTACAAAGGATGTACTTGAATATTAAGGGTTGCAAAAAGTTTGAGGAAATGGGTTTTCTCTAAATAATTGATTATGATCACTTGCAAATTTTTGTAGCTCCAGGTGTCCTGGTTTTCTAACAATGAATTTTCTCCAAATAGCCTACAAGCGTAATTAAAAGTCACAAATTTTTCTAAAGTTCAAATGTTGATATTTAAAATATTTTAAATATTTTAAATATTGTGCAAATGAAAAGGGGAATTTAGGGCAAGCATAAAATGCATTTCAAATATTTTGGAGGACAAGCAAGTTTTACTCTTACTTCTGATTGGTCTAGAGGAGGCTTTCACGGCTTTCAAAACTCGCCCATCACCAATTCTGAATGAAAATGGAGGAAATAAGCGATGTAATATTTCCTAGCGATGGTACTCCATTGGATTGGTTCATTTAATGTTCATCAACAAAGGGAAGGTTTCAAAAAATTTCCACAGTTTTGAAAGTTTTTGGCACTCTCCATGGCACAAGGCTACTTTGGAGAGGGAGGATAAAAGAAAACTAGTGATGGCTTGTGGGGTAGCGATGGGATGTCATTGGTTGTTCTCTCCTAAAAATATGGTCCACATAGTACCCTGAGTGCTCACATGAAGGATAAGCTTTTATTTGTTAATAATTTTACTTTGAACTAGCCAGATTATTCTCACGACATATCACTCATTGCTAGTTTGAAATGGAAGGGGAGAACCAAACCAACAATGCCTTATGGGTAAGTTTGTGCCCCAAATTTCTCATCACAAGTTCCGTCTCTAGACTCTGGCTTAAACTCATGATGCACGATGAGCTATTGAAGAGAAAGGTTTGGTGAACTTCATGTGAAGGAATGAAGGGAACATAAAATATTTTTATAAGCCCGATAAAATATTTAAACATTAAAAAATTGGCCAATATTAAAAAGTTAAAAATTGCATCTCACTAGGCGGTAAAGTCTTGGTTTGCTTGAGAGAAGATTTCAAAGGCCAAAGCATTAAAATTATAATGCTAAAAGTTGCCCGATAATTATGTGGTTTTCATTTTTAATAGGAAATAGTGAAAAAGTAAAATATTTTAAATATGAAATGTGAGTGAATGCACAGGAAGATTTTTGGACATAAAGTAAAATAATATTTTACTTTGCTTCAATATAAAATGTAAAGAGGGACTAGGGTAAAATTATTTTTTCCTACTAATGTAATATTAGAAGCCCTCAAATATTTAAAAAGAAAATATTTCAACTGAGGATGAAAAGTAAACAACATGGTAAAGTGAATTTATTATTCGCTTCATAAACAAAGGTCTCTTTTCCTGGGACTTTTGTACAAAACTAAAGCAAAGGGAGCAGATTAAAAGGATTTAATGGAGCAGATGTTTTTCTCAACTACAAGGGTAAAAGTGGTGTTTATTTTTCATGGAAGGTGAATTTGTTGTTGAAGAATCAAGAGTGAGCAAAGAGCAAAGGAAAAGTTGCTACTGCACAGGAAAATAGAAGAGAGAGGCTTTTCAATTTTCATTGTTAATGGATGGAGAAGGAAGCTACCAAGTGTCTTCTATAGATTAATTTTGTGGCTTTTTTGTTTCTTCTTTCACCTATATCTTCTAATTCTCTTCTCATTGTAAAGGGTTCTATTTTTTGAAATTTCTTCAAGGCAGCTAGAAGCTCTATAAAAATTGTAAAGCTAGGGTGAGGTATGACTGTTAGTCACTAATATGAAGTGTTCTTGTGTTCTGAATTGGGTTTCATGAATATATTTTATTTTGTGACTGTCTCCATGGCTGAGATGTAATAATCTTTTGAATTCAATAATAAAAATATCTGGGTTTTTCCATGGACATTTGTTGCATTTGAGTTGTAATTGTTATTGATTTCTATTCAAAGAATTGAGTAATTTCTTTAGTGAACGTAATGGGAGTGTTATGTTTCCAAGTGAATTTGTAAGAATGGTTATTTGATAAAGCTTCAGTGATCTTGTTATCATAATGTGATAACATTTTTCAAAGATCTTCAAAAAATATTTAACACTGTAGGATGAAGTGTTGGTTATATGACTCTGTTTGGCACTAGTCAATCTTTATGCATATTTTCTTTTCAGTTTGGTCCCAAATTATTAAATCAATTAAAACCTATCAATTCTATTGTCTGAGCTATTTGTATTCGCCATGTTCTCCATGTTGATTAATGAAATTCACCCAATGTCTTAGCCAATGTTGAGGATATTTTATGTTCCTCAACATATTCTTCTGAGAGCATCATCTATTAAGAAATTTCCTATTTAGTGTGTGTTTGAATCTTTAGATGTTGCTAAAGGGTCACCCCCTAGGTCCTACAGAGCTTGAAGTACATGAGAAATTTTTGTCAACCTCAGTTCTTATTAGTTGGCCAAATCCTACATTAGATCTGAGCATGAAGTGTGGCTTACTTCTAGTATTTAGTGGTTTTGTTGATTCGGAGAACCAACACCTCCTTCTAGCACCAGTTATGTTGATGGATTTTTTGCACTTCTCAACAAAAAAAAAACACAAGTGTAATGTCTCTCTTGAAATGTAATGATCTACAACCAAGTTTCATAAATCACCCCACTGTCTCTCAAATGTCAGGTCATGACTATGCAAAAACAACTTAGTTGTTCATGTGTGATTTGTTGGTAATCACAAGGGGCCTTTATGGTTCACAAAGAATGGAAATTTTAGGTCTGTGATGAATTTTTTAGAATTCTAGAAATGATGAATAGTAGCCACAAATTCATGACAATAGTCTAAAACCTTTTCTTTTCATCAAATTTAATATTACTATGATAGTAGAATTATGTGTTTAATTTAGATTTAAAAGAAAGAACAAAAGGTTGAAGGTTTTAGGAGTTATTATAGCTTTGAATCTATGAACAACAACATCAATGAGAGATATTACAGAAGAATATACTTCCCCAAACTAAGTTTTGGTTAAGGGTGTTGCCACAATAGTGGTTTACACTTTCTGGGAGATCTTGATTTTTGCCGAAATCACATATTTTAAAAAAATATAATTATTTAAGCCTTGAAAAGTTCCATTTAAAGGATTCCAATTGAAGAGGATTTGATCAAACCACCTTAGACCAATCCCCCTTGGATAGAACCCCGCTAGTTTTAAACCATGTACCTAAAACAAAGTCTCCTTTACACTTATCAAAATGTTGATAAGAAACCACTCTTGATTCACCTTTTGGGGGATAAAATGAATTCAATTAAATTTTATTTTTTAAGTATGTATTCCTTATTATAAGCTTCCAAAAGAGTATAATTTTAGTTAATTTTAATTTGATTATTATATTTATTTTTTATTTCTTGTGAATGTAGGTTTTTCATTGAAAATCAAGCTCTTTGTTTTGCACATGTGAAAAAATAGAAGATTATCAAATTTTCTTTTGAAAAATATAAGTGCACTAGATATTGAAGTCCTTGATCCAACAAAAAAAATAAATTGAATTTCGATAAATACAAAAAAAGTTATATGTTATACAGTCCTCCTATGTCTGAATTGTAATTGGTTTTACTTCAAAACTTGATTAAGGAAAAAATATTCAATAAAATGCTATGAAACCAATTAGAAGCACTAGATATCATAGTTAAAAATCTAAATTCGAAAACAATAGAATTTTATCTTTCATGGAAAAAAATTTATGTGTTATACGGTGAGCGTCACTCCTCAAAAATGGTGTTTACTAAAAAAAACTAGTTTTTGAAGGAGATTGAAAAAGAAGTGAAATCTGATTCCAAAATTTTGGAAAAAATATATTTATAATCTATAGACAAAATGTCACAAATCACTAGTTTACATCATCTTCAAATTCCTCATGGTTTAGCCGCTATAGGAAGATTTAGTTAGAAAAAATTAGTTTAGTGTCCAGTTTGGCCAAAATTGTAAACTAGTATTGTGGGATCACTCTTAACCAAGAGCAGTCTACAATGTCACAAAACTATTGTCATCTTCTAAGGTTCTTTCCAGATTTACAAACTATAACATTCACCTACTAAGAATGAACACATAGTTCAACTTAAGTGCAACAAGTAAACAAGCTCAAACTAGCTTTTCACAATAATTTATCTTCAATAAATTACTAAAAGTATGAGTTGGAAGTACGTCAAATACTATTACATGCAGTCACCATTAAAGCTATTCAGAAACTAACAATCTGAAATGAAACTTCAACAACAAATAAGTTGAACTGAAACAAATATGGAGGTTGAATCATGCAAAAACAATGAGAAAACTCAAAGAAACACCAAAATTCAATGATTTCTCATATATTGCTAAAGAGTGTCTTTACACAACTCATCTCCCTCTTTGAAAATGAGAGGATGCTCCTATTTATAGCTTTCAAAAAGTAGAATGAATGGCTAGGATTAATTCATAATGAATGGCCTAGAATAATTCTAACTTAGGGTTTTCACATCATCCAATACAAGGACAAAATTTACAATATAAATTTGGCTACTATTTTTTTTCCCTATTTTTCCCTTTAGCCAATTTTTTCATGTATCTACTTTAACAAGTATTTTTCTTCTATTATGTTATTTCCAACCTCTTTTTGCAATGAAGCCTAATAGACAAATTTTCCTATCAGAGCTTATCCCATTCTCGAAAGTCATATTTGGTGATCCTAAAGCCAATCCTCTTGAATTAATCCATTTCATCATGATGCCTTACACATGTATCTCTCACCTGAACCATTTTTTTTAATTCAGAGAAATCACGCACGAAGAAATCCATGAAGTTCACTGACAAAGTGCCACCGTTCCCTTGTTACATTATCTTGTGAAATTCATGTTTTATAGCTTCTCAATCCAATTCTTGTGTTGGAATCCTATATCCCATCAACAATTCTAAGAGGTCATCACTCTCAGCCAAGTGAGAAAAAACATAGGAATGAATAACATCCAATTCAATTAGAGACTTCTCTAGAATCTCCTTTTTGAACTCAAGATTAAATAACCATGCCTTGGGAAACTAGTGATCTTCTTTTGCTAGAGACAACTCTTTCTCCCAAACTTCTATAGATAGCTTAAAGATGCCTTTTGGTTTGGGGTATTTTATTTTGTAAAGATTAGGAAAATCATTACATGCCCCTTCCTCCTTCTCAACCTCCTTTTGCAAGGCCAAATAATGGTTATGCATTTTGACTACATGGTGGATACCCTTATTTCCCATGTCTATTACCTTTTTGGACCAGTCTGATGTGGACTTGTTCCAATTCTTCATTATTTCCATTTTATTGATCTCTTCCTTTGATAGCAAGGTAGGCATTGGTGATTGCACTAGAGCTTCTTCTCTGAATGTGGCCCATTATTGTATAAAGGCAGTCAATTCTGCCAACTATGCCTTTAATTCTTCTTTTGTGGCCTAATATTTGTCCATTTGTTGCAAGATTGTAGTAACAGACCCTTGAAATTTAGCAATTTTTTGGGCTCTAGATGTGGGGCCTAAGTTGATAGTTATTACCTAATAGTCTCTGGCTTGTATGGTGTCTGCATCCTTATCCTTAGTTAGAGTTGCCACCTCCAATATGAGAGATCCTAAGGTGTCTATTGTAATGTGGGATTTGGCCTTTGATTTCTTCTTCTCACATCTTCACTTGTGCTCAAGCCAATATGGCCTCTAAGAGTGTCTTTAGATTGGGGAGCACATGAGCCTTACTCTTTAGTTGTTGCTCCATCCATGATGGATTTTTTGTTTTTTGGTCAGAGGATGTAGTGTTAGATTCATTATTTGTATCCTCTTGACCTTTTGTAAGCTCCTCCTCCTCATGTCTGGGAGTTTCTATGATGTTCTCTTCTTCTTTGTCTTGCTCCTCTTCTTACATTATTGCTTTGCCTTTATCTGGCTCAATGGATTCTACATTTCTCTCATCAGTATTTTCTTCCTCTTAAACTAGCTCATTTTCTTTTCATCTTCACTTTTCTTCTCTTCATCTCATTCCTTCTCCTTGTGCCTTTCTTTTATCTTGTTCGACCTCATCTTTTCCTACATTTGGGAGTTCATCACCCTTTCTTGTATCGATCTTTGTGTCATTTCTTCCTTCCTTGGATCAATTCTCCTCTAGATTCACCTCATTATTTTTTACTTGATGTTGCTCGTCCTCAAGCTCTTGTTTTGACGTTTCCACATCATAGTGGGTGTCAAACCAACTCATTTCATCATCCTTTATAATTTTATGCCCTTATTCATTTGAAGCTACTTCATCTAAATCAACCCTTAAACCACCTTCAACATGTTCAAAATAATCTTTGTAGTCTGAATTGTCAGGATATTCGGCAATTTCAACCACATCCTTTGGTTTTTCTTCACTCCTCTCCATTTATTTTCATATTTGCATTGTCACCTCCATTTTGGGTGGTTGAGTAGGAGGTGGAGGGATGGGAAATGATGTAGCCAGTTGAGCCATAAGTAGTTTAGATTGGGATGTCAAAATAAATTTTGAAAATTGGGGAGGCATGTTTTGCAAACAAGAGACCAAAGTCTCAAGCAAGGAAATAGGTTCCATGGAGGTGGTGGAAATAGAGGGTGGAAAGGTGGAGAAAGTTGGAAATAGAGATAGGACTGAGGAAGATGATAGCAAAGAAGTGGTGGAAGAGGATGAATCAACCATGACCACAGGAGTGATCAGGGAAGTAGTGGTGAGGTGGATGGAGATGTCCATAGCAAGTGAAGATGACATGGGAAATGGTAGGGGAGTGGAAGGATATGGTACGGTGGTGGCAGCTAGGAGTGAAAAGGTGGTAGGTGGAGGTGATTGCAGCTACTCATCTTCACCCTCCTATGGTGGGGACTCCTCTTCTTGAATGGGAGGCATGTTAGGAATAGAGGTTCCAATTTTTTGGGATTTTTAGGTGGCCTCTACAATTCAACGGCTTTCCTACTGTACACATTTTGTTAAGGCTATCATTTTGATGCATCTTTTTTCTTCTTTGAATGAGTGATAGGTGGAGACTTATGAGCCTCACTTGAAGAACCTACATTGGAACCATTGTCTACTTTTATTTTAGGGTCATCTTCTAATTCTCCATATGTTATCTCTATTCCCTATTGTTGCAATTGGGACACTTGATCATCCAACCACTTCCTCATCCTTTTGTCTATTGGATGGGACTATGTCCAAATTTGTGACCTTCAAATCTATCAATTTGATCACCGATAATGACACATTGGTGAGAGAATTGTATCTTTCATCAAGAACATTGCCATCCTCAACCACCTAGTCAAGGATTGGGAAAAAATCAATAGATTTTATAATTTTGGTCATCATTATCATATAATTCCTTCTCTTGACCTCATGATCATCATCACAATTTTCCCAAAATTCTTCGACATGGGGCCAATGGGAATATTTCCTTCCAACTTGTTTCTTTAGTTTCCCTAAAGGATCTAAGCCTTCTCTCTTTGTGTGTAATTCCAGGTTGTACTCTGCAAGTTCCTTTTTTTGGCACATGGGGAACGGGGCATGAATATACTCCATTTCTAAAAACTATGGGGTATGGAATCCTGACACGATGTTTCTTATACAATAGAGAATGGGTTGTTTGTAGCTACCTAGTGAGCTCTAGTAGGATTATCCTATCATTAGGTATCTTGGAAAATGATATGGAAACCCTGAAAAATCCCTCTACCCTTATGTAGGTAAACTTGGGCAACTAAATAAAGCAATACGTAAAAAATTTAACCAATGCCTTCATGCTCTGAAACATCCTTCTATGGTAATCATTTGATAAGGTCGAAAAGATGTGCATTATGAAGGAATTGTTTACCTACTTGTAATCTTTCTTATAATTTCTATATTACAACTGAGGGTAGCAATCATAGACTAGTTTTATCTTTTACTTGTTCCCAATTTACCAATACAATATATTCCTTTGTAAAGGAAAGCAACTGCCAAAATATATACAATGTAGGAATCCATATAGAACTTTGTTGTCTTCATTGCTGCAAAAAAAAATTGTGCAAATTATCACTCATTATCTTTGCCCAATGAAACCTAGTTTCACCTTGGAGGATTTCTTCTACAAAGAACAACATCGATTCCTCAAAGATTGTTGAAGTGGGGAGTCCCATTACCCTACTCAAGAGTGTTATGAGGTCATTGACCTCCTCTGTGAAATCACTTCAGTATAGCCTTTGAGGTACTTTGTTGGAATTGTCCCTCTTCTCTAGAAGCCAAGTCTAATTTATGGTCCTTTTGCAGTCAATAGGGTCTGCTTTCCACACATTTAAGGAATATTCCTTCTTAGTTTCTTCATGTTTTTCAAATAGCAAGATCTTGAATGTTCTCCTGATCAACATAGGGGTCAAATTTGATAGCACTCAATTGTCCATAGTAGCTATTCTCCTAGTTGATGGATGATAACATTCTTGGCATGTGAAGATCAACTCTAGGATAATTAGAGCAAGAGGGAAACCTATCACTTTTGCAATCCCACTCTTATTTTTCCTCAAAGCCTCTTTAGTATTTGGATTAACCAAGACCCATTTCCTGAATTTGTTTAGGCTGATGTGACCTAAGTTGGTATCTGTTACCTTGTCCCAATTTGAGGTAATGTTTGAGCTGCATTTAACCCTATGGAACTCATACTTCATTTTGGCCTTTCCATTTTCTCCTCTCATAGCTTTCATGCTCTTCTTTCCCTTATTATATTTCTCAACTGGTTCCATAAATCCTACACACAAAAATGTGTAGTAAATGCCTCAATAAATCAAGAGAGTGAAACACTAATCAAATCATGCTAAAATGTCATTAAATCCATCTATTTACCTTGAAAATATATTTTCATTCATGAAATTTCATTATTTCATGCTCGCTTGCAAGTTTCATAACTTTGCAGGTTTCATGGTGCAGGTTTCCACCCTCGAAAATTTGTCAGTGTTATGACTAT
This sequence comes from Sequoia sempervirens, assembly GCA_007258455.2. Lineage (NCBI taxonomy): Eukaryota > Viridiplantae > Streptophyta > Pinopsida > Cupressales > Cupressaceae > Sequoia > Sequoia sempervirens. The sequence goes on along the minus strand of VDFB02114571.1, from coordinate 9,282 downwards.
TAGAAACGGCCTAGGGAGAATGGAAACCTATAGACAAAATCCTGGAAGGAAATTTTTGCAAGGTTTAAGCATCAAGTCAATTTTAAGGTAAAAACATTAAGTCATGTTGGAAATGGAAGTTGGACCACTTGTGATCAATTTCCTTGGAAAAAATTGCTTATTAGGTTCATGCAGAAACCTATGATGTGGAATTCATCACCCAAAGAGTTGTTTGAGTTCTGGTGCTAATAGCAGCCTTGAGGCTAGGGAATTTTTCAAATGAAATTCCATAGTTCAATCTCCAAAATGATTTTACATTTGGCACATTTTGTTCAAGTGGTTTTAGCATGCAATACATAGGATAAAAAATCATATTTGATTACCTAACTTGAGAATTCAATCACTTTGTGAGCTACAAAAAATTAGAGTGTTGGTGTCACTCAAGTGGATTCTATCAAGTGTTTCGTAATTAGGGGAAGACCTTACGCTCATGGAGATCTGCAAATGGCCACCCGTATGGGAAAAACCAAAAAATACAAATGGTCTAATGACATTATCTTTTGAGTGACCATCAGGTGATGCACGCACAGGCAAGTGAAAGTCACTGATGTGGGTGTTGATGGTTATTTGGAAGTTCATGAAAGGCTCAGGATAAGCAGTGTTCTGTTGGGGAAACCTGCATCAATTTTTTGACTTAGACTTTTATTTCATTCAAAAGGGTCAATGTGATAATTCTAGATTTGGTGCTTACATCATTAGGGGTTGGAAGTAGGCTCAAGCAAAAAGTTCATTAGTGGAAGGCACAGGGAAAAATTCCATGGATGGTTTGGTATTGAATAATGGCTTAAGGTGGATGGTCCTCTGCTGATGGTGACCCACAAGGGTGGACCCACAAAGACCTGAGGAATTAGTAATTTTAGGGTTGTGGGTTTCTTTGATGCTCATGGAGGTGGATGGCATGGAAGCTTCTAGTCAGAAAGTCACTCTAGTTTGGTCATTAATAATGGACATGGTCCCATGATGACCCACACATAGATACCTGCTAAGCAAACCCCGCAAAGGATAAAGACTTAGTCATTTTTTGAATGTTTTTTACCACAAAGCTTGTGACAAATGGATGAGCGGAACCCACTAGTCAGGAGGATGATGGGGCCCTACCATTGGACATGGCCTAGGCCAAGTGGACCTCCACCTGTAGAATCCCACATAAAGGGGCCCACAAGGGCTTTAATTTGAAGTATTGTTTCTTTTAAAACTTCAACAAGTTACAAGGGTCTATAGTCTGAGTGTGGGAACAGAGAGAGTGGGATCATCAAGGCTTGTGTTGTTTGGAATGACACTTTGGGATTGGACACCCATGACCATGAACGTGTGACAAATTATTACCTAAAGACCCTCCAAAACTCATGGTGTGTTGGCTACTAGAGAACTAGGGCAAAAATTTTTGAATACAGTGGTGAATGGGGTTATACCACTAAAATTTTGGTAGGAATCCCTACTATAATTTCAAAGACAAACCCTAGGAAACAATACTGATAAACCCAAATCATCATAAGAACAAGATAATGTTTAAATCCACACCTACAATTATGCAAGTGAGGATAGGAAGGTTGGTTTGATCATTGGGTTAGCTCACGGAAGCAATAACTCAGAGTGCCCTTAGAATTTGAAACTTCAAATGGTGAAAATGATAGATCAAAGCCCTATTTATAAGCCTAGGCACCATTAATGTGGGAATTAATTGTAGGTGTTTAAAAAATCACATGCGGGTACAATATAGAAACACAAATGACATAAGTTGTTAGGAAAAAAATTATGCAAGTAAACAAGATGCAGAAGTTGTGGGGAAGAAGTACATTATGGATAGTAGCTAAGTAGATGCTATAATGAATGACATTGCAGAGATGGTGTCCCACATGTGGTGACCCACACATGGAGACCTGCAAGGAAATCTCCACATACGACAAAAGGGGGCATGACCTTCATGTTGGGGAAACCCACATAGACTCGTACGTAAAAGCTTGAGGCCTCTTGAAACTTTGGAAAATGGTCAGTCATGTTAATATTTTGCAATTTCAAGGCACTTTATCAACCTAGGTCCAAAAATAGGGGCACAAAAAAATAAGGTGAATGTGAACTAACCCAGCGAAGGAAAAGCAAGGAGAGGGGGTCCCCGGTCCAAGTAGGGTGTGTGTGTAGAAGGAACAACAAACATTTTGGTGTTAAAAGATCCAACGATTGAGAGCTATGACAATCCTAACTCTCCCACTTGGGAAGACATTATAGAACATGGGGATGTAATTGTACATAACCATGATAATCAAATCTATTCTTCTCCTAATATATTTCCTAGTTGTGAAGGATATAGTTTAGTGTTAAAGATACGCTTATTGAGAGTCATGAAAATCTAATTTATCCCTTTCCCAATGCTCCTACCATTTGGAATGATCTATTTAAATGAAAGGAACCAATCATTGGTAAGTTGGAAACTCATAGTTTTTCCTCTCTTAATGCCTCCCATATTGATGATGAGGTTAGTTTATAAAATATAACCATGAAATGTGATGAACATATTATTTTCTCCTCTCCTAAAATCCCTCCTACTACGATAGATATTATGGCACAAGATAATGAGACCTTAGAGAAAATAGATTAAATCATGGAAATCATAACAATAAAATTGGGCCTTCTCCTAATATCTCTACTATTGGAAAAGAAGATATTTTGATGTTAGAAAATTCAATCGATGAGAGTCATGAGAATCTTATTTGTCTCTCTTCCCCTAGGGAAAACTTTATTGAACAAGATAATTCCATCATTGATAAGTAAGAAAATTGAACCATAAATGACTCCCCTACCTGTGATCAAGTCATTTTAGAAGAACCAACCTTTGAATTTCATAGAAACCTAGGCTGTAGTTCTCATAAAAAAATATCCTACTAGGGAGGATATCGTGGTGCAAGAAAATGAGAAAATTGGCACATCTTTCAAACAATACTGATGTGGCCTCCTTAGATGAATATGATGAAGTGACATTAGACTCACCTTCACTAAGAGATCATGAAAATAAGGCCAAGACTTTTGAGGTTATCCACATTAGACACCCCTTGTAGTACTCTCTTGAGCCTAAAAATATCCTTTACCCACCCTCAAACCAACCACAAAAAAAAAACAACCCGTCCTCATCCTCGAACCACCCAAGAATAATATGTCAAAGCAGTCGAGTTACAATACCATTACTCATACATATAACACTAGAAAAAATATAAAACCAAGAAAAACAACTCCAACATCCCTCCCATTTCCTCCACCTATCTTTCCTAGTGCCCCTCATTTTCCTTTACATAATGTAAGGGAGTATGATCTTATTGAACAACTTAAGAACACTCTTGCTAAGATATAATTATGGGACCTTATTCAAGCCTCCCCTCATTAACATAACATGATTCAAAGTTCCTTACAAAAATTTCCTACCCCTCCTAATGAGAAATCAAATGAAGTAGCAACCCAAATTCAAGTTATAACTATAGTCAGCTTAAACATTACTTTCCATCAAGATGAGTTACCTTCGCTAGAAGTGCAAAAACAATATGAGGCTTTCATGATAATAGATATTTTCAATAGGAAAAGAATAAAATGAACCCTTAATGACAATGGCTCAGCTCTTAATGTGTAGTGCAACCCGTTTGGATAAGCTTGGTGTAGATAAATAAAGAATTGAACCTAATTCCTTATTGATTAAAATATTTGACAATGTAGGAAAGCAACCAATTGGAGTGATCACATTACCTATTACAGTTGAAAAAGCTACATCACAATCCCCAATCCATGTTATGCTTCATGATATTTCATACAACCTCTTTTTAGGAAGACCATGGATTCATGAGATGCGTGTGGTGCCTTCTACCCTTCATTGTAAAATGAAGTATGTCTACAACAACAAAGTGCATACAATCAATTCCAACCCTAAACCGGAAAGTTTTTTGAATATTGAGAAAGGTAAGGAAAATCCTTTGAAAATATTAATACCAACTATACAAGAGGAACACATGCAAGAGAAATAAAAAGAGAAGAATATTGAAGAATTCATGAAGTTAGTTGAAGATTATTGGGGTTCCTTGGATTTCATTTCTAGATTTGATAGGAAACTCAAGATCATAACAAAAAAAGCATGAAAAAGGAAAAGATATAATGTAAACAAAAAATTCGAAAGCACAAACTTCAACCACTTTAGAAGAAAAGAAAACATACATGAGAAACTTTGATAAAGTTGATTATGGGAAACCACCAAATCCATAAGAAATTAAAAATCTTTATGGAAGAGGTTATGAACTTATGAAACAACTTGGTTATAGTGGAAAAGGATGTGGTGCCAGAGAAAAAGGTATATATGTCCCTATATGGCCTAACATGCAAGAAATGACTATTGTTCTTGGTTATTTTCCTTTAAAAGAAACAAAAGAATCAAATAAATCCTCGCTTAATATCAATTTCATCACACAAAACACTAATGATTTAATTTTTTTAGATTTTATAGCTTCCTTTAAAAAAGAGTACAAAATATCACCATCTAAATATCCTTGTGTATGTATGACACCTTGTACTAAGCAAGAGATATCTTTGTTTCAAAATAAAGGAGCATCTTCTACTATTAATCAAAAGAGTATCTTGTTGAGACTCCTCCAAGATCGTTTGATATCCCTCCCTAAAAGAACATGCATGAAATTTTACTAACATAGTTCATTATGTGCATATCATAGAGTTCATGGTCATCCTACTAATGAATGTATACCTTTGAGTAATAAAATTAAACATCTTAAGGATTTTGGTGCTCTTCCTTCTATTGAAGCACCTAGTTCCTCTAATTGATACTGATTTTCATGTTTCTCATCAATCACCTCATCTCACCATTGTCTTGCACTAAGTGGGGGAAGGGGCTTACATAGCCATGTCCTCATATAGCACTTGTCATTGTCTCTTTTGGCTAGTTAACTTCCTTCCATGTATATATAAGAGAAAGCTTGGGATATCAAAAACCTCCATTAAGTTGGCTTGTGTGTGACGTACTGAGTTTTCTTTAGTTGTTGAATTTTGGGTGCAACCCCTTATCCATGATTTAGTTTCATTTGGGAGCATATGACTTGGCATAGGGCTTTCAAAATACACTCTCAAGTTTTCTTCTACTTTAAAGAAATTTCTCACAACAATGGTGTTAGAAACCACTTTAAAGTGGGGGCATACATCAACACTCATGTTTCACTATGAGATTTTCTTTCTTCTTGCAATGCGTCCTTTTTTTGGTGGTTTCATTGGGTTTAATTTCCTCTGAGAATGTTATATTTCTTTGATTTTACCTCTCTTGAAGACATTAGTCACGATGTTCCCTAAGAAGATACCTTACATGAACTAAGCAAAGTCCCTTTGAAAAAATCTTTATTTACATGTTCATAAGCTGAAAGTTTCCTTTTGTGGCACCTTATCAAAGTTATCAGGAGGTATAGCTTTGGCATGGTTAGTACGTATGGGAAGTTAAACTTAGGCATGAATTTCCCATAGCCACCTTCTTTTGTGTGTGAGAAAATATTGGCTGCATGTGTATGTGTCTCTGGGGGCTCACCTAGTGGATGGCCTGAGGTTCCACTAGCCCTTGTGAGTGTGCATTTTATTTGCATAGTGGACATCGTGTTCCACTTGCAAACATTTTTGGAAAAGCAACCTAGGCCTAGTCCACATCATGTTAGATAGACTTTCAAGGCTTGATCCACCCCTTTTTATTATTATTATTATTATTATTATTATTATTATTATCTCTTTCCTTTACTTAAGTCTCTGACATTGTATGTTTTTGAATCTTAATGTTGCATATCATACACCTCATGCATGCTCTTTTGTGCTTATGGTGGTTTGACATAGGATCTTGGATCCTAGGGGCTTGACCACCCCCTCAATCTTTGTCATTCTATACCATCCACATTGGTACACATGGACCCCTCTTCAATGTCTACTTTAGTGTGAGTTTGAAGCAAGTTCCTCCTCTCACTAAAGTGGGGGCTAAATCTATTAATATAAAAAGAATCCCTTTTCCTCACTTAATTTTGGAATAATTGACAAAATGAGCTAAGTGATGACTTAATTTGGTGTTGTAATATGTTTTACACATTCAAATTAAGTTTAGGGCTATTTTAAACCAAATGGACCTAATTGTGCCTTGTTTAAGGTGTTGTAAAGTGTTTCTTTACACTTTCACACTAATCTAGGGATTTATTACTTAATTGGGCTTATTTATGCCTTAATTGGTCCTATTTTGCATCCATAAGCCTAATTTAATGTATTTTTCTTAGGATAATTCTAACATTTAAGGAATGACAAATCATAATTCATTGTTTGAGATTATGTATTCTACATCTAGTGATCTAGGACTCATACACCACCTTGGGCATATGAGTCCCACCTAGGTCTTAGGACCTGGTTTCAATAGACACACTGAACAAGACACTTCTTGGAGTTTGTGTCCTAGGTTTTAGCCATTGGGACTCATATGCCCCAACTTGTGTATGAGTTCCACTTTAACCTTGACCTATCTTAAATCAAATTCTTGGTGGGATTTTAATATTTGAGATCTAATGTCTGCTTGTAGTGCTGTAATTTCAAAAAAATTGGCATAAACAAGTATAAATACAAGGCTATTTCACATAATTTCTCCTAGAAATTTTGAGTCAAGCTTCCTAAGATTTCACAAGAAAATTATAGAGTATTCAAGAAGGCATTCAAAGGAATATTTGCAAAAGATTATTGCAACAATCAAGATCAATATTATCATGTGTCAAATTTTTAGTGTATCATGCATGTTGTTGAGATATTATGTTGATGTAGGATTCAAGATGTAATCAAGTGTTCAAGTCATTATCATATTCAAGTTTCATGATCAAGATCTACACTCATTAAGGCCACTTCATGCTAGTTTTTAGATTTGCAATCCAAGGTTTCAACAAGGTTTGGTGAGGTGTTATGTTAATTTTTTCATTCATCATTCCTTCATTATTTTCTATTTTATTTCAAGGTTTTATTATCAAAATAGGGTTCGACCAAGGAAAACCCCCATTCCCTAACAAAATAATATTTTTCTCTCTTGATGTGTGTTTGCAGATCTAGGTGAATTAGAGGTTGCAAATCCTTTGGAGGAAAAGTTGCAAAAGTTGTCAAAGTTGTCATAAGAATTTTTCAAGGCTCATGGAAACTTAGATCTAGAGCAATATATCCAACTTATTTACATGAAACTAGTGGGAAAATACTTATTTAATCCATCTCTAGAAGCTCAAAAAAATTTAGTTCATAATTTTGATCCTGTTGGTAAATAGATTGTCCTTTTCAAATGATCAGATGAATGAGTGAAAAATTCCTAGCAACAAAGACAAATCAATTACCAATAGCTCTCAAGATTTCTAATGGATTAACAACCATCCTTTGAATTTTAGAGGTACAAATCACTGTTATGATCTTCAAGGAATTAGAAAAACTGAAAATAAAACTAATGTATGCTTTTAACTAGAAAGTAGAAAAGTCAAAACCCAATATCAGGAAGAATCCTAATATTAGATGCAAGATACAAATAATAAAATATTGGGACAAAGACCAGTTTAATCTTAAAAATCATAGAGAATAAAATGATACACTCAATATTATCTAGAAAATGAAATATATCATGAAGAAATTGTGTAACTCACACATAGGTAAAGCATATCATTAAGATACTCCTAAATGAAAGGATTTAAGAACATCAAATTATCCTCCCAATTTGAATGCACAAAGTCAAGTAGTGATTTCATTCTCAAAAAAATAGCAGCAAATTCTATACAATATTGAGCTTTCAAAAAAGGATCTCCTCCCCATACTAAGAAAAAGATACAATATATATAGCCTTTATTTCCCCCAAATACTTTTTAGTTTTGTAACTGTTCATCTTTAAAAAATTAGTTATAATATGACCTTTAACATTTTGGTAACTGCCTTTTTTTTTAAAAGTCAAAAAAAAGATCTTCAAACATCGCTAGTGGGATTTTGTGTACTTTTGCTAACTCTGGCAGGGTTTTGTGAACTTTCGCTAACTTTCCACTTGGCGGGTGTTTGATCAATTCTTCTAACTCTCCCCCGGGCGGGGTTTTGTGAACTTTTGCTAACTTTCCACCTAGTAGGATTTTGATCAACTTTTCTAACTTTCCACCTACGTGGGGTTTTGTGAACTTTTTCTAATTATCCACTTGGCGGGATTGTATAATTTTTTTAGCTTTGTAATCACCTCTTTGAGCTTGAAGATGAAAAATTTCATAATTTTCAACTAAAAGGTACGTTTTCCATGAAATTTGAACATCAAGAAGCATGAAATCTCTAGAATATAACCCATGAATCATTTTTTCCCCAAATGCATGCATTCCAAGATCTAACATCATTTATATATTGCTAGCGAAAAACTTAAAATTTTAAAATCTCACCAATGGTAAGGCATCTTGGCATGAAAATTGGCTACATTGAAAAAAAAAGAGGTTAGGATTATATCTACAAAAAGGTTTTGTACCAGCTTCATCAGATTTATAAAATAATTATTTTTTGTGATTTGGTAGGCTGAAAGGAATTATTAGTTTAAAATGGGCTAGGTCAAAACTTGGCCAACAATTGGCTCTGTCTGGGGGACAAGGACTACTAAGGATGAAGCAAGGAATCCTGAATCTCAAGCATGGACTAGTGCTTAAATTCCATTGGGATACAAAGTCAAAGAGCATGAAGGAGAAGGAGCAAGAGCAAGCTAAAAAATAGAAGCAGGAAAGGAAACTAAGCTATCAACACAACAAAAGCTCCTCTTGTGTACATGGTAGGAAGATCCTACCTCAAATGGCCTCCAAGTTGGTCATGTAAATCCATTTACAAGCTGGGAGAAGTAGCTTACTGTGAAAAATAATGTTGGGTGACTAAAAATTGCATGCACAACCAACTACCAAATTATGACTACTGCCATCAAATAAATAAAACCAACACCCTATAAATAATTTCTAGATAAAGTCTTATGCTCAAAAATCCATTCCTCATTGTATACTTCAACAATCAAATGAATCATAATAGCATTTCCTTGCATAAAATCATCAAAATATTCCTATGCAATGTCTATTGTAATATCATGTTATTTTTGGAGTACAGTTAACACTGAGAGGGGGGGTGAATAAGTGTTATGGTATGTGCAGGATCATCATGGAAAAAACAGGCCCTTAAGTGGCAAAAAATTCAGAAAAATTAGAGTTAGGCAACTTGACA
>VDFB02114568.1:0-14400 GCA_007258455.2 Sequoia sempervirens | reverse complement strand
TCAAGTCTCAAGTTGATATAGAGGTCACTAAAGGCATAAATACTACAATAACAAGCAATTAAAATGACCATATTGCCTATTAAAATCACCATATTGCTATTATCTTGAAAAATAATAGGAAGACACATTTTAATTATGCCTTCAATGACAAGTATATCAACTTGAGACTTCAATGTCATATTGAATTATTTCTTAGTGAGTAGTTTATGTTAAAACTTCAACATATGACCATTGGTCCTTAAGGAAATTTTGGCTGAATTGACCATGCACATTTTGGTGACTCTATTCTCATATGCAACATTGTTGGAATTTATTTCTCTTGAGGTTGCTCTCACATCAGCCCCCTGTTTCACCTACCCGTTAGGAGCCCCCATTTTCAACGACAATTTTTGGGATCTTCATCCCTGCTACTCCTGACAGCCCCAAAAGTAAATATGGTAGCTATTTTTGAATTCCCAATTAATGGTTGGAGGTAATTTCAAATTTTTGAGAGGGAATGTTGAAGAGACAAAAGGAATTGAAGGCAGTTAATTCTGTCAAGTTGGAAGAAGAGTTCCAGAGCAACAATAGTCTTAGAAGGGAATGTTTTCTTCTCTATGTGATTTAAGAAATTTATAAACAATAGCAGTTGTATGTTTGATTTGTAAGTGAGTGGTGATTGCTCTTGAAGAGCTTTACGTAGCTCCTGCCAGTGATCTCCTAGAAGCTCCTGAAGTTTGTCTGTCTAGTTGAGCAGCTCATGAAAGCTCCTAGCAGTTAGTAGTATGTAGCTTAGAGTTTATTTTCTGAGTTTTATGATTAGTATTTTATGTATTGCCATTTCTAGCTTAGTTAATACAAAAAGGAAAATATTGCATGCCCAGATTTGTGTCTCATGTTCTTTGTTATTCCACATTTGTATTCCCCTATTTGTTTTGGGGAAACATAGCAATGGCTCTATTTTTTTCTATGCATTCCAAAAATCCTGACATGATATCAGAGCATTTGAGTTTTTGACATGGTATCAAAGCCATAGGCCCCATTTCTTCGTGAGTTAGGGCATTTTTTCTTCTTCTGGGTATTGAGTTTTTTCATGCAGGAGACATGGCTAGAGATGAAGGAAAGAGTTGGCAATAGCCACCATCCTTTAATGGACAAAACTATGATGTTTGGGAAAATAAGATGAAGACCATAATGGTTGCAGATGATTTGTGGGAGTTTGTGATCAATGGATTTAATGATGCAACTGATCTTGCAACATATGCAGTTCTCACAAACAACAAGAAGACCCAGTTGAAGGAGTTGAGGAGGAAAGATGCTAAGGAATTGAGTTTGATAGAAGCAACCTTGATAGAGGCCATTTTTCCCAGAATAGCAGTAGCTAACTATGCAAAGGAAGCTTGGGAAATCCTCCAAACTAACTACAAAGGGACTGATAAAGTTAGATTGGTGAAGCTCCAGATGCTTCGAAGAGAGTTTGAAACTCTTGAAATGAAGGACAATAATTCCGTCTTTGTTTTCCACACAAGACTCTCAGGTTTGATAAACTAGTTGAGAGTGAATGCAAAATTCATGCACGATCAAAGGATTGTGGAGAAAATCCTTAGGAGCTTACCCACGAAGTTTGATGTAGTGGTGATTTCCATTAAAGAGGCAAAGGATCTCACAATGTTGTCCATTGATCAGCTGATGGGTTCTTTGCAAACCCATGAGCAATGCCTAAATAGGTTTGCTACTTCTTCACAAGAGAAAGCTTTTAAAGCTCAGTCAAATGCAATAGGAAGGGGGAGAAGAAACAATGGTGCAAGGAGCTCAAGAGGTAGAGGTCATGGCAACTCCAGACAAGGAAATGCTGGAGGAGAAAGCTTGGGTCGAGAAAACAACAAAGAGGGAGTGAGCAACTTTTAGACCAGCTCTCGACAAGACAAGAAGAATAGTAGTTCGAGTCACAAGAATGACAAGAGAAATATTGAATGCTAATACTGTCATAGATTTGGCCATTATGTGAGTGAATGCTGGAAAGAGCAGAGTGATCAATAAAAAAAAATGCAAATGTGGCTAAAGGAAATTTGTCCATAGCCTTCATCATGTGCAACATTGGTGAAGAAGGAAGCCCCAAAGTCTGGTATTTGGACAACGGTTGCATCAACCACATGAGTGGTAATGAAAGTTTGTTTTCTTTCATTGATAAAAATGTAAAATCAAAAATAAGAATGGGGAACAATGGGTTAGTTCCAGTTGTTGGTAGAGGATCTATCATGATTTGCACCAAGCAAGGTGAGAATAAGGAGATACATAATGTATTTCTTGCTCCTGGGTTAAAGAATAACCTCGTGAGTGTTGGACAACTGATCCAAAATGGATATAAAGTGTTGATGGAGAAGGGTCAATTCACTATTTATAACAAGAATGAGAGGATGAAAGTGTTTGCAGCAGTTCAAATGACAAAGAATCAGATGTTTCCTTTGAAGATTGAGATGTGTTTCTCATCTCAGTCCATTGTTGCACCTCTCATGAATGGAAAATGTATAGTAGTACACCAAGTATCCCTCAATAGAACCATTCAAGACCCCTCCAAGCTATGGCATCTCAGGTATGGACATTCAGGCTATGTTGGTTTCTAAGTATTTGTCCAAGAACAAAATGATTGATGGTCTCCGCCAAGAATAGTAGAGCTCCTAATGTTAAGTGTGGTGCTCGTACTGGCAAGTTAACATAGAACCTCTCAATCTGAAACCCCTGATAAGGAAAAAGCACCATTGAGTTTAAGTAATATTGATTTGGTAGGGTCTCTTATGCAAACCTTATCTATTGGTAGAAGCATATTTTTTATGACCTTCATTGATGATTATAGCTGTAAGACATGGGTCTATTTTTTGCAGCATAAATCTAAAGATTTTGATAAGTTTTTTTTGTTTAAGGCCCAGGCTAAAAAGGAGAGTGAAAATTTTATCAAGGTCCTAAGGTCAAATCGAGGAGAAGAGTATAACTCCAATCAGTTTGTAAATTTTTGCAAGCAAAATGGCATCAAGAAGGAGCTAACAACTAGTTATACTCCGCAAAAAAATGGAGTGGTTGAGAGAAAGAATAGGACCATCATGGAGATGGAAAGGAACATGATGAAAGCAAAGGGACTCCTAATTGAATATTGGGGGGAGGTTGTAGAAAAAACTGTATATATGATAAATAGAAGTCCAACAAAGGTGGTCTCTGACAAAATCTCTTAAGAGGCATGGACAAAATGCAAGTGGATGGTTGAGAACTTAAGAGTGTTCGGGTGTGTAGCATATGCTCACATGCCTAAGGAAAATAGGAAAAAATTGGATGAAAATAGTGAAAAGTGTATTTTCATGGGCTACAGTGAGGAGTCCAAAGCATATAGGTTGTACAACCCTGTCACCAAGAAAATTGTCATCAACAAAGACGTGGAGTTCTTAGAAGAAGAGTCATGGGAGGGTCTGACAGCTCCTAATAGCTCTTGACCACTCCTGACAGCTCCTGAAGAAGAAGGAAGAGAAAAAGAAGTTTAGCAATATGAGTCTGTAGTTGCTCCTGAAAGCGTCAGACGTGCTCCTAAAAGATTTGGAATAGCTCCTAAAGGCTCCCAATGGCTCCTGACAACTTCTGAAGCAGGTAGACAATCATAGACAACCAAAAGATTGACTCCTAAGAGCACCGGTTGAGCTCCTGAAAGCTCCCAATAGCTCCTGAAGTGAGTAGATAGAAAGGCAAGCAGCCAAAGACAACCAAAAGATTAGCTCCTGAAAGCTCCGAAAGAGCTCCTAAAAGCTCCCAATAGCTCCTGAACTAGCCTATTCGGCAGAGCAGTAATATTAGTGAAAGTTCAGACCCCACTCTCACCTCCCTAATGCCAAGAAAGACCAAGAGTCTAAGGGAGATCTACCAAAATGAAAGGTATGATGAAGAATTTGATGAAAGTGTGAATTTTGCATTATTTTCTCATAGTGATCCGATTTATTTTGAGGATGTTGTGAAAGAGGATAAATGGTGTGATGCCATGGATGAGGAGATAGATGCAATAGAAATGAAAAAAACATGGGAGTTAACTGATTTTCCTCCCAATAAGCAAGTTATTGGGGTGAAATGGGTCTACAAGACCAAATGCAATGCCAAAGGAAGGATAGAGCTGCATAAAGGATGATTGGTGGTCAAGGGGTACAAACAAAAATTTGGGATAGACTATAATGAGACATTTCCCCCCATTGCAAGGATGGAGACCATGCAAGCAGTCATAGCAATTGTAGCCAAAAACAAATGGAAGGTGTTTCAAATGGATGTGAAGTTTGCCTTCCTAAATGGAGTGTTGAAAGAGGAAGTTTATGTGGATCAGCCATTTGGATATGAAGTTACGGGTCAAGAAAACAAGGTGTATAGGTTGAAGAAAGCTCTTTATGGGCTAAAGCAAGCTCCATAGGCATGGTACAACAGGATTGACTCATATGTGATGAGAAATGGCTTTATCAAAAGTGATGGTGAGCCCACTTTTTACATCAAGGCAACAAATGGTAAGATTTTGATTGTTGTCTTGTATGTAGATGATTTAGTTTTCACTAGGGATGATGATTTCCTCATTGCTGATTTTAAAGAGGCTATGAAAAGAGAGTTTGAAATGACAGAGTTAGGTCTTTTGAGATATTTTCTAGGTATAGAAGTAAAACAAATGCACGGTGGTATATTTATCTCTCAAGAAAAATATGCAAATGAAATCTTGAAGATATTTAGGATGCTTGAAAGCAAGCCTGCCCCAACTCCAACAACCATAGGTCTAAAGTTGAGCAAGAAAGATTGCAGCAACAATGTGGATTCAACCATGTTTAAAAGTTTGGTTGGAAGTTTGATGTATTTAACTGCAACTAGGCCTGATATAATGCAATGTAAGTCTTATTTCCATATTTATGGAGACTCCAAGGGACACCCATTGGAAAACTGGTAAAAGGATCCTGAGGTATGTGAATGGCACCAAGGGACATGGTATTTTGTACATAGCAGAAAATGAGTTTGGGTTGGTTGGATACATGGATAGTGATTGGGCAGGAAGTTTGGATGATAGGAAGAGCACATCGGGCTATGTGTTTCATTTGGGATCAGGAGTCATTTCATGGGCTTCCAAGAAGAAACCCATAGTTTCCCTATCTATAGCAAAGGCTGAGTATATAACAGAAAAAACAACATGTCAAGCTATTTGGCTGAGAAGAATCTTGGAAAATTTGAAGAAAGAATAAGAGGATGGAACAACAATATTTTGTGACAATGTTTCATCAATAGATTTGATGAAAATACTGTGTTTCATGGAAGAAGCAAGCACATTGAAATCAGGTATCATTTTATCAGAGAGTTAGATGAAAATGGTGAAATTAAAATGGCATTTTGCAAGTCTGAGCAATAGCTAACAAACATATTCACCAAGCCTTTGAGTAGGGACAGTTTCGAGCACCTAAGGAGTAGATTGGGCATTGTTGATTTGGATCAGGATTGATATTGTTTCGTCGGCTCAGGACAAAGGGGGAGTTTTGGAATTTATTTCTCCTGAGCTTGCTCTCATGTCAGCCCCTTGTTTCACCTACTCGTCAGGAGACCCCATTTTCAATGACATTTTTCAGGATCTTCATCCCTGCTGCTCCTGATAGCCCCAAAAGAAAATATTGTAGCTATTTTTGAATTCTCAATTAATGGTGGTAGGTAATTTCAAATTTTTGAGAGGGAATGTTGAAGAGACAAAAGGAATTGAAGGTAGTTAATTCTATCAAGTTGGAAGAAGAGTTCTTGAGCAACAATAGTCTGAGAAGGGAATGTTTTTATTCTCTGTGTGATTCAGAGAAATTTTTGAACATCATTTGTATGTTTGATTTGTAAGTGAGCAGTGATTGCTCCTGAAGAGCCTCTAATGTGGAGTTCCTGAGCTCCCCAAGATCTCCTAAAGTTTGTCTATTTGGTTGAGCAGCCTCATGAAAAGCTCCCCAATAGTTAGTAGTTTAGCCTAGAGTTTATTTTTGGAGTTTTATGATTACCCTTTTATGTATTGTCATTTCCATCTTAGTTACTACAAAAGAAAAAATATTGCATTTTGCCCAAATTTTTGTGTCCCCCCCGGTTATTTTGTTATTTTGTGCATTTCAGCCTCACTTGTTTTGGGGAAACAGAGCATCAACTCTATGTTTTTCTGTGCATTTAGAAATCCTAACATGGTATCAGAGCATTTGAGTTTTTGAAAACCATCAATTCTATAGGGACCCAACCATCCATTTTTAATCTTCCCTTTCAAATATTTTTAATTCAGATTTTATTAATTTCAACTCAAATACAAACCACTACATTACAAAATGCTATCGCTGACATTCCATGGCTTCATATGTCACCCTGATCTTCCTACTTATATGATTTTTCATAAGCTACACCTTCAAAAATTTCACATATACTCTTTTCAATTTCCTTTCCACGCTACCTCAACCCTTCCTAGAACACTAACTTTGTCAATCGACATTGAACTTGTATGAATTTAGTTCACTCACTCACTCCTACCTTTCATTCTCACTGCTCCAACCCACTTCCTCACACAGGTTGTATAAAGACCAAGTTAAATTAACCAATGATGGACTTCACAAAGGTGCAGGCTCTCTTCTCCTAGTTTGCAACCTCTCTTTCTCTTCCTATGCCAATTCTTCTTTCTATTGTGCTCCCTATAATCTCTCTATTTTGCTTCCCCTATCTATCTTTTATCGGCTAGTTTTTAAAACTACTCCCAAAACCATAAAACATGGGAAAACTTTGCCTTCTTCAACAAATCAAAGAAATTAAATTGCAAGCAAACTTGATTCTTTTAATTATTTAATTTCAAAATTAAAATTTCTTGGCCTTCTATGGCCTCCTACTTCGTAAGACAAACAATCCTCTCCTCTTAGCAAACTTCACTTCTTCCTATCGTCTTTGTCCTTCCAATCTGCACTCTTCAAACTATGCACAACCTTCTCCAATTTCAATGTTGACCTCCCATTCTTCTTACACAACTCTATTTAGCCACCCCTCTTTTGCAAAGATAGTTGTCATTGCACCAAAAGATCGACCTGTTAATGCCCGATATAGCCACTGGATTTATACAAGATCAAGATCCACATGAGGCGGTTAAACCATGTCACGAATCCCAAGTGCTACGCTGGTCTATGCCTACCGCAGGAATAGGAGACTAAGGGTCACACCTTGCAAAAATCCCCCTAGCACAAGCATGTGGTTTGAACTTGTGACCTCATCTTTGATACCAATTGTTGCAAAGACGGTTGCTATTGCACCAAAAGATCGACCTTCTAATGCTTGATACAACCACTACATTTATACAAGACCAAGATCCATAGGAGGCGATTAAGCCATGTCATGAAGCCCAAGCTCCATGTTGGATTACGCCTACCATAGGAAGAGGAGACCAAGGGTCACACCTTACAACACCCTCTCCACATGTCTCATCTGCTTTTTTGTTTTTTAAAAGTTGTTTTGTTATATAGAAATACTTTTTGGAACCCACGTTCACTTTGTTCTCCCCTCTCTGACTCTTTTCTGGCTTGGCTATTTATCTTCACATGAGTGTAGCTTGCACTAAGGATTATTCCTCTTCCTATGTGGCCTCAACAACCTCTTCTCACAGGCTCTCACACTATTTAATACTTGGTACCCTCCTTTTTTTTGTGTTTCAATTTGCATTCTATAATTGCCTCTTCACATTCTCTGTTGCACCCTCTTCACTTTCATTTGATGCCTTCTATTTTTTTCTTTTGACTATCAACCTACCTCATAGCCTATCAGCTTCTCCACATCAAGACTCGTGGTCTTCTTATTTTTTTGTCTTCAACCCGATGAGATGAAATGGTATTTTTAAACCACCCTTTTGGACTTCCCCTGTGATCTTCCTCTGAATTTCATCGATCCATTTAATATGGAAAGACATCTCTTTTTATTTTAAACATTCATTTCAAAATTATAGATTATAATGTGATCGCCCTTCTCCCTTCAAGCCTGTAATCCTTATAGTCTCTTTTTTCCTAATTTTAAAAACAAAAATGAATGCTATATAAAACCATGACCTTTGGTATCCTTTCTTTGCAATGTGGTGTTGGCCTTTGACTGTTGTGTGTCATCTTCAGTCTACGCTTTCACATTTGCATATATGTTCACTAGTGCATTTGCAACTACAACATCAATTAATTTACACTTTGAATATATGGGAAAAAGATAGAGAGGATTAACTTTACACCAACCCATTTACAAAACATATTTTCTTCCATGTCTTGTTAAAGTACAAAATTTAAGAGGTTTAGGTACTAATCAGAGTGAGAGAAACCAAACATGAACAAAACCAAAATTAAAAGTAAATCAACAATGTTTTTGGTTGGTGTCAATTGCCTATCCCCCCGTGTGCTCTTGCACCACATACATACATACATATATATATATTCTCTCTCTCTCTCTCTATATATATGTATTCATTATTTTGCAAAGTGTACAATACCCTATTTTCCTAACAAATAGAAGTTAATTCAAATTTTCATTGCTTGATTGAATTTTACTATGATAATAGGAGTAGATTGGATATTTTTCATTAAGAAGATATAGTAAAACATGATTCTCTTATTCCATTTCATTACTTTTGAGATGAGGTAGATTTAAAATATCACAATATCCTTGATCATCTTGAAATAAACTAACTCTAATTTCAAACACCTTGAATCATTCATATAAAGATGACTTATAAAATAAATTCAAGTGAAATGTTACTAATCTAGATTAATTTTCAACCTTATTGGGTTTCATGAAAATCCTTTCCTTTCCATACTCTTTATTATTGTAGATGAACATCTACTTTTTGGATTTTTTTTTTCTACTTATGGGAATTTTGTAATAGTTGCTTCAATTTTCATTGTCTATGTTTAGATTTTTGTACCTTAGGAAATGTGAAATTATTTTTTAAATTATAGGAACATTATTTTAAATCTCATATGGAAATACATTAGAATATTATTGTTTCACATTAATTAATATTTCTACTTGAGAATCATAGTGTATATACAAAATTAACAAATGATATTATTATTTTTTAAGGTGGAAAATACTAGTACTAACAAAAAAATTTTGATATATCAGAGTTTTTCATTGGTACCAATAATTATGTATTAATGAAGGGAGACTCTCCCTCAAACATAGCCTTACATAGACAATAACATTCAAGAACAACAAACATGCAAATTTATTAGACATTCATTAAATAATCTACATACATGCAATCAAATGAAATACAACTATCTAGTCACAAGGCTTCTATTATGTAAATTTGGGCTGCAAATACATGTAAAAAATTAGATATGCAAGTTTGCAAATGGCAATAATGGCCACTAAAACCCTAACCTCCATTTTGTGCTAAAAAAACAAGAATTTCATCTATCTTCTCATCCAAAATAAATCCCTTTCCATTGTTAACCACTTTATAAGATTTTTTCCACTTTTCAATGGACTGCCACTTCCATTTTTGGCACCAAATAAATTTAATTATCCCTTTTCTATGCCTAAGAAAATTCCCAAATTTTAGTCCAACTTTTGGGAGCCATAACTTTTGACTCAAGCATTAGATTGACAAATCTTTTGCACCTTCAGAAATATCTCGATGAGTGGTAGGGCCACAAAAGGACCCTTTAGGATTCTTTTGATATTCAACCAATTTTAGAGCTAATCCAAAGCCTCTAGGTGCCCCAAAATTGACCAAGTATTTTTAAAGGGATTTTGAAAATAAAAGAATTTATCTCACAAGTGACAAATGGTATTGAAGTTATTTATTCACCATCGGCTTCATTTCACCATTATATAGCTCTCTATAATATTTCATGTCCATACATGGATAAATTCTAGCTTACTAAAAATAGTAAAGTGCTATTTTTAGCCCTTCAAACTTGCTAAAATAGTAACCTTTCCATTTTTAGCCCTTATTGAAAATTTATTCACCAAACCTAACAAAAATAAAAATAAATATTTTTTTAGGGATTCAATATTGCTCTTACACTAGGTGAAGCCACAATAGTGGTTTACAATTTGATGGGGGAAGGAAAACTGAGATAAAATGACCCCATTGCAAAAAAAATCATTTTAGGGGTTCGAATGAACCTACAAGTTTGACCGAAACCTAAAAGGGGTTTGTTTCTAAACTAGGGTTCAAGTGAACCCATTAATTACTAGGCCCACATTTCCGACCCAAAAAAATAAAAAGAAATGCACATTGAAGTGTGGTTCACTCAAACCCCTAGGGGTTCGTATGAACCCCCCTTATTCCTCATTCTCCCCCTAAAACACAAAAAAAAACCAAATTTTTATGCTTTGAAGCTCGATTTGAGGATGAAAATGGAGTAGTCTTCACAAACCCAACTAGAATCAGGTAGTCCTTAGAATGAGCTATCCAACAAATATAATTTTAATATGTTTTGGTTTTATTATGTATTTGGTTTTTTAGTTTTATTAAACATAGGTTTTTCATCGAAAAATGAAGGTCTCTATTCTGCACATGTGCAAAAATAGCAGATTATCAATTTTTTTTTTGAAAAATATGAGTGCACTAGATATGGAAGTCCTTGATCCAACAAAAGAAATTCACCCCTCGATATATACAAAAAAGTTAAGTATAAATGCACTATGTCCTGAATTGTAATTGGTTTTGACTTCAAAACTTGATTAAAGAATAACATTCAATAAAAAAAACTAATCCAGAATAGGAGGTTTACAAAATAACTTGCAAATTATTCCTAATTACAATTTTTCCCCGATCCAGACAGAATTGTGTGATTATGTTGTTTAACCATTGAAATTACAGACTAAGTTCACTTAATCCTTTATAGAACTCAATGAAATTAACTAATTACTAAAATATTGTAATTAGAACTTAAATGCCAAATTGAAAATACTAGAAAGAAATTAGAGAGAATGTAAGATAGGAGATAGAAGAATAATAAGACAGAAGATAGAAGAATTAGACGCAAGTTGATAATGGTGTTCGTCCAATCAGGACTATGTCTCTGGGTCCGCTTCTCAATGTTGGACCACTTTTATTAATATTTCCAAGCACTTGAAGATGCCTTTTTACAATATTCAAGCTTCAAAAACCTGCACAAAATTCCTCACAATCTCTCACTTTTACAATTTTGGTGTATAACAACACCTTGCAATTCTTCCTCTCAAAAAGAATTCAACTCTCACAAAGGAATTATTTCTCCAAGTAGACTTGCTTATTTTCACGCCAAAACTCTCCCCCTTTTATACAAATTTATTTGCTAATATGGGCTAAAACCATATTATTTGCAAATATACCCATATCTCCTATTAGAAGAAAAAAATTCAATAATATCCTCCTTTAATAATTTTTGGAAGGATAATATCCCCTCAAAATAATTCTCTTTCCATTTGAATCGTTACAAATGGATTTATTCTCTATTATTTAGGGAATATTTTATGTAAGGTTTTATTTGATCCCTTAATTTAGGAATACAATTCCTAATATTTCCGTGTAAAAGAAAATATTCTAGGCCTCTAAAAATATGGGATAATTTAGGCCCCTAGGAAAAAGGGATTTAGCCTTATTCTAAGGCTTTGAAAAAGCAATTAAATCTTTTAGAGAAATGGTGGGCGGTGATCCCACCATCATCTCCTCCTTTTAAGTTTTTCCCCTAAAGACAAGAGAGACTTCCCATATAAGGAGGGATACCCCCTATTCCTTAGGTGGCATCCCACTTTAATAGGTGGTGCCCACTTTATATTTTGTTTTCTCTAACAGATATGGTTTAATCCATATTTATGCCATCTCATATACTCTTGCCATGTCACCACTTGCCACAACACCATGCTGACGTCATGATTTTTACTGGTCAACTCTTTTTGTTTGCAAACTTTGATCGGCTCTATTTTGCTCATACAAACTCTATTTTCGAAACTGAATATAGTTCTGAAATTATCACGACAAGCTCTACATTTTGGTGTCATTTTGGTGTCATTTTGAGATGATCAATTTTTGGCCTTTTTGAATGCTTGATTTGCATGTTTGACCAGACCTTTAACTGTGCATAACTTCTGCATACGAACTCCTTTTGAGCCCGTTCAAGTTGCGTCAGGACCATGTCAGCGAGCTCTGTGTGGTGATGCTAGTTTCATGAGATTCTGAGATTGTGAAATTTTTAGGTTTTCTCAGATCCACCTGGATCATTCCTCCCCATTGAGAAGCTTTTGGACCTCCAAAAGGTCTATTTTATGTACAATTTGAGCTAGGGAAATGTCGCCCCACTTGCCCAGTATCATGTGTCCTTGCTAGAATTCTGAACACCTGACTCATCATAACAATAACCAAAACTGCACCGATATTGTTAAGTACATTAGCCACATACACATCCACATCCAATGTTGCCGCTACCAACCATACACTGCTGAAAAGTAGAAGGTTGAATAACAAAATTGAATTTGCAGATGAGAAAAAGAATGTACCAATATCATGCTTGTCTTTCATAACTAGAACACCCTTAGAATTAGGAATGCTCTTATGCAATGACACTTCTTCTGGTACAGACGTAAGTGCCAAATTATTGCTTGCATTAACTACCCTTTTCAAATGTCCCGTTGTCACAAAAGACTTGCTAGTCTTAATTGGATGAGAATGCACAATGTATTCAATTCCTTCCTTAAACAAGTGATACTGATTATGTTCCCTATAGAAGATTTCTTTCCTATCATACAAGTATGGGCTACCCAACACAATCCCACAGATATCAAGTGGAACCACATCAAATTCAACCTCATCTATAAGCTTAGATGTTATTGCAAATCTTAAATTGCATTGCTTAGTTACTCGCAATTTGTTATCATTGCACACCCAACCTAATGGATAAGGGTTTTAATGTGGCTTTGTTTTCAATCCCAACTGTTCAACAACTTCTTCTAAAATTAGATTAACTTGGGACCCACTATCTATCAGTGTATCAATCTTAGTGTTCTTAGAAATCACCCTTATATGAAACAATTCACATCTTTTGCTACCTTTAGGAACAACATGACTTTTAGAAGTAGAAGCATATGAAACATCAGTGGCAAATTCATTACCAACAAAAGCTTTACCTTTCAAACCCACAATTGAAATCTTTGATTCATCACTAGATTCCATACCAAGGTCTTGCACGACAACTATGGACTTTTGCTTACCCTTTCAATCCTGGAACCACTTAGGCTTCTGATCAGGATGCAATTTCCAACACTTCGCATCTTCGTGTCCTTGCTTCTTGCAGTGTGAGCAATAAGGCCTCTCATCCTCCTTCTTTATAGTAGCGGTTTGTTGTGATTTCTCCTTCCATTTCTTGCTGCTTTTCTGCTTACTGGAGTCCAACAACAGATTGTCTTGGCTATTCCTTGAGCTTGTTTCCAAATGGATAGCTTGCACACTAACTTCATCAATGTTAGTTGGATTAAACATAAGTATAGTATGTTTCAAATTCTCACGTAATCCACCTATATACTTTAACAAAATTTCTTGCGTGTATAAAGGAATGCCCAACATTAAAGCCCTCTTCCTAAACTCTTGTGTATATTCTTGCACACTTTGTCCTTTCTCTTGCTTTAATGATTGCCAATTCATCATTGCTTTTTGCATATGCCCTAATGGATAGAACTGTTTCTTTAATGCAGCTATAAACTCAAACCAAGAAGAAATAATTTTTCCATAATGACTTAGATCCTCTTGTGTTCTACTCTCCCACCAAATTAAAGTTGTGCCTCCTAGGCGAAGAGTAGCTAATTGGATTTTTTGAGAATCCTTAGTAAACTTCTAAACTCTACAATAAACTTCAATTTGTTTTATCCAATTATCAAGTTTTTCTGCATCTAGTTCTCCATTATAGATTGGCAAATCAAATTTAACATCAAGTTTCAACAAAGGTGAATTAACTTCAAATTTCACAGGTTGTTTCTTTTTGGAAGAGTTAGACGAAGAAGAAGATGAAGATGAAGAAGATGAGGAAGACGGGGATGGAGGTTCAGGAGGGTCACTACCACCTCCTACTCCTTTACCTTTTTCTTCTTTCAACGAGGATTCAACTTCCTCCTTCTTTCTAGCCTTGCTTTCCTTTTTCTTCTGTCGCTCTTGCCTCTCTTGGAAAAGAACTTCCACCATATCCTTCATTTCAAGAAAGGATTTCTGGAAAGCTTTCTCATCAAGCTTTGGAGCTTCATGTTCAATTACCATTTCTGACATTTTTGATGGCTTTCGTTTCCCGATCTCAGGATTGAACTCTGTAAGTGCACCTTCTCCTTGCTTCAATTTCAACCTGGTTAACATTCACTTTTGCAATTTCCTACAAAATGGGCTTTGATACCAATTTGATCTGTAATTAGAGGTTTACA
>VDFB02114567.1:0-77344 GCA_007258455.2 Sequoia sempervirens | reverse complement strand
TAGTACAAATCAGAGACTAATCTAAAATTGGTTACATCTTTCACCTTGTGAGAAAAAAACAATCAAACCTCCAAAACACATCATATCTACATTAGTCCATATCCATTTGCAAAATCAAACACTCCAACCTAGTTTTTAGGATTCAAAATAAAAACAACTTGGATCATTCCTTTACTCAAAATTCTAAGATATCAATGTTTGCTTGCACCTCAAGGCTAGTCCAAGTAGATCTTCAAAACATATCCTCTAGAAAAATGAAGTGAAAAATGGTCCAAAGTTTTCAACATTTTGAATCCCAAAGTTAACATCACTTCCAAAATATTCACCAACATCACTCACTTTATGACCATTTGGTGTCCTACTGCTCTAGTTCAACAACCAAGTCTTACAACACCCATTATACAACCAAACCTCACACGAATTGAAGGAGAATAATTAGATATTATCAGTAGTTTGAGGAGCTTCATGTTTGAGAAAAAGGAAACACCAACTTAGTGGAGAAACACATTGATTCTAGGATACCCTGTTCATGTAGGCCTAATCCTCTTCCTTGATAATTCATTTGTTGAAATTTTTTATTTGCAATAGGATATGATTTACCTTGGAAACAAGGTGCTAATCCTTCTTTGCTTTGTTGTGGATCTTCAAAGGTGATAGCTTCTTCATTGATAAGATAGCTTTCCCTAAAAAAGGTAAGTGATCCTAGTTTATAAGTGATAGGGTCCTCCATATGTGGGATAACTTCCTAATTGATATCTTCAACTTGATCTTGTGAAATATCAGATTTTAATGCTTCTTCAAGAGGTGTTGATGATTCACTATCCACACAAAAGTCTTCCTCATGATTCATTTTTGATATGCCTTCATAGGATTTTTTTGATTCACAATTTATGTATAAGTCTTCTTCATGATCCATTTCTGATATGTCTCTACCTTTTGCTATGTCTTGATCATGTGTAAAGATGTTAAGAGTAGGAGACTCTCGTTCCTTAGTAATGATATCAAGAGTATGAGGCTCTTATTTTGAATGAAGATCATCTAAATTTCCATTAGGATTAATCATCTCATGGGTAGGTGTATGTTTGCTTGGTGTATGGATTTGTTCTTCTTTTGGAAAATATTGTGATGCCTTGGAAGATATCTGCCACGTCATTGTAGTATTTTACTGATAGGGATTCTTGATCTTGACTTTTTGTGGTATTATCTTCGATATGCTTTGGTTTGTGCTCTTGAAATGAATCAATTTAAAAGAAGGTATTTTTGGTAAAGGATCCTCATATTTCCTCAAAATGTGGACATATGGGTGATAACTCTTGGCTTAGATTTTTTGCATTGGGTATAAGTGTTGTATTAAGAGTCTCTTGATTGCCAATATGTATTTCCATGAGGTTGGATGATGCCAATATATCTTGGATTGGATCATTGCTAGACTTGGGTGATTGATTTTGATCATGCTTGGGATTAAATTCTTGATGTATGTTCTCTTGCTCATTGGATGATGTAGAGATATTTTCAATGTGATCAGTAGTGGATAGATCTTGATCGTTGTTTTCAAATTTTGAGATATTGTCAATGTTATCATCGATAAATGACTCTTGATCATTATCTACAACATTTTAGGTTGAGATATTTTTTATTTTGTCATTGTTAGATGGCTCTTGATCTTTGTTTTTAACTTTTGAGGTTCAGATATTACCGATTTTGTCATTGGTAGATGGTTCTTGATCTTTGTTTTCAACTTTTGAGATATTGCTAATTTTTTTCATAGTGGTTGAACCTTGAATGTTGTCTTCAATAGCTATTTCTTTTTGACCAATAAGGTCTTGGATGAGCTTTTTGAGTTCTATGCATTTTTTCGTTGTGTGACCCTTGATTTTGTGGAACTCACATCATTCATACTCATTATACCAAGGGAGTTTAAAGTTTGGATCGTGCCATAAGCTGGACTTTCGTTGATTTTGATAAGGTCTTGTTGTACTAGTTTGTGCATGATTACCTCTAAATTCTTTCCCAAAGGGGTGAATTTCCTTCTTGGTTGGTAATTTTCCCTTTGTGGCATCTCTTGATTGTTCTGCTCTTGATTTTGTTGTTGGTTGTTTGATTGATTGTTTTGGTAATCGAGTTGACTATTAATTTCTAACTGCAAGGTTATATCATTAGTAGGTGTGTTCATTTGGTTTGGAAAGAGGTTATAACCCTGTTGTCTGATGACATTTGTTTGATCATAGGTGGGTATTTATGAAGGTGTGGACCTTTGATAACCATGTTGTGTATAAGGAGGGTTAAGTCTTTTTTGTGTGTTGTAGGTACCTTGAGGGTAGGGTGCACCTTGATATTGAACTTGAGGAATCCTTTGATCTTGAGTTTGAGGCATGCCTTGATGCTATGAAACTCCTTGATACTGTGTTTGAGGTACATCTTGGGGTTGTGGAACTCCTTGATACTATGATTGAGGTACATCTTAATATTGAATTTGAGGTACACCTTGGTGTTGTGGATTTTGTTCTGAAAATTGATGTTGTTAATTCACTTGATGTTGTGGAAATAGACTTTGTTGTTGATACAAATCAATGTTTTGATGATGTTGGGAATGTTGTTGATATGGATATTGAGATGTTTGAGGATGTGTGTTTATTTGTTGTTGGGGGTTTTGAATGAAGGAATATCCATATTGATTTTGCATAAGATTAGTATCTTGATTTTGTTGTTGTAACCCTTGTTGATACAAGGTATCTTGATGTTGAACATGTTGTTGATGACATGAATCTATGTTTTGAGGATCTTGTCAAGATGTTGTTGATATTGTGACTCACTCTTTTGATGGTGTCAAAAGTATTGTTGATAAAGTTTTCCAAATTTTTTTTCAAGTGCATTTAGGGTGGTTAGGCGATTTGAACTTCCTGCACTTTAGGTGGTTAGGTGGTTTGAACTTCAATCGTCCCTTGTTTTACTGCATCGGTTCTTGCTACAAATACTCTATTCTTGTTATCTCCATAATTAAATCATAGAATTCCATTCATATGCATACATTCTCATATTTAAATCATGCAATTGCTATGAATATTATGACCATATTTCATATCCGCAAACTTGGTTCAAGGTTGCAAAGTATGTATAAAAGGATAACAAACATGAAATTATTTTTCTAAAAGGTACTTTAGAAACATATGTAAACTTTCTTGAAATTATATGAAAAGCAATAAAAAGATACTAATAACCAACCCCATCAGGAAGGATACTATACAACGAGCAAGATAGTCATTTCAAACAATAGTTTTGTTATGGGTTGATTCCATAGTTATTTTGCATAATGTTTGAGAGGATGGTATCCTCATATTCGGTTTCTATCAAAGGGATTCTTCTAGTAGTCATTAATGTTTAAACTGAATATTGGTCATTATCCTTATGATTTGGCCATACTAGTTGTTCTAAGTTAGCAAAAGGCTATGCTAGAGGGTAAAAATCAACTTTTTAGTCACATTTCCATTAGAAATGATCATATTCCCTAACCTATTCGCAATAAATGCATCAACTATTTCCAAACATGATCAACCTAATATAAGTGAGTATCCTCCCAAGTTAGCCTTTGGTTTTAGGATTATAAAATCTATTGGATATTTCTAGGATGATCCCTTCAATTTAACAGTTGACCGATCTACCAATTGTAGTATTGTGTGGATAGGATGAAGGTCAACTATTTGCATTGTTTCCTTGGTCATTAGATTTATGTAATCACCGAAGTTAGTTAAAATATTTTGCATGAGGGTTCCATTGATGTGAACATCTACAACTAGGCTACTAGGGTCTACATATTTTGAAACAACTACATTTCCAAGCATGATATCAAAAAGCTACCCAATAACTTGGATAGCTTGTGGATCTTTACATTTTCATTATGGCTTCTTCAAACATAGGTCCCTAACAGTTGTAGTGCAGATTGACACATCTTTAATTTCTTAGAACAAAACATGAATTGTTCCACATAATCTTCCAAGGGTTCATCTTCTTTATGTTTCATCCTAAAGATGTCATCTCTCCTCATGTCCCTTCCTTGATATTCGTCTTTATATTTCTTCAAGAATTTATCTTTCATGGTTCTCTAATCGAGTACTGTATCTCTCCCAAATCCCATGAGCCATCTCAAGGAAACATACTTGAGTGTTGTTGGGAAAATCTTCAACTAGTGCACATTTGTAGTATAATTGTAACTTTAACAAAGGACATCAAATATAAATAAGAATTTTTTTGGGTCCTCTATGATAAAACCATACAAATTTGGTAGGGAATAAGGTGGGATGTTTTCATGGTAGCATTCCTTTCTTGATTAGAAATGGGGAATTGGATGGTAGTGGTTTTAGGAGGCTCCTTTGTTGTTGCATTACCTATCATGGTGTTGAAGTTTTGGTTGTAAGTTGAAGGAATGACTTGATAATGAGGCTCATTTGATTCTTGACTTGAAATAAATAGTGGGGGACTTCAGGAAATTATTCCTCAAGAATTAGGGGCTCACTTGCTTGTCCTACAACATCTTCTTCTTGATTACTATTATATAGAAGAAATCTCCCCAATGAATCTCTTCTCCACTGCAAGAAATGTTTCTAGAGCTAATATTCTCCTTCCTACACAATGCTAGTGAATGGTTTGGTAATTTCACTAATGGCTACAAGTATTAAGTGTTGAAAATACATTTGTATTCTAGGAAAGTATAGAAAAAATAATTCAAGACCCATAAATACGAGGGCTTGACACCATCCCTAAAAATGACATGAAAATATCAAGAACTGTTAATGATTAACAAATTTGATGTAACAAACGTGTGCACTGTAAGGCTCAACACATATCATTATCCCATATCAAGAAATCTATTTAGTACAACATGTGTTTCATTTATCATTTGAAAAATAGGATTGTATTCTTCTTGAATGGTGACAATACTATATGTAAGACTAAAGACTTATATAGCTTAACTCAAATAATTGTATATAGTAGGAAAATAAGCTTTGCAAATTTTATGAGATTTAATCAAACAAGAATTGCATAACAATTCGTATAAAGATATTGTCAAGTTGGCACATGTTAATAGTTTCCTTATTAATAACATTAAACTAACTAAAAAAATTTAATCTAGTTAAGATTTCTAAAATCATGAAACTAATATAATTAAAGCATGGTTGCAGTTAACCTCAAGGGGGCCCTTGCTTGGGTCAACAACACCTCTTTTCTACTTTATATAATATTAACTAAATTAGATCCTCCTATAATACATCACATGAGATTAAATAAAATGGAAAATATATCTTCAAATTATCTACTTAGAAAAATAATATAATCTTGTAGGAAAAACATCTCTATCTAGATATGTTGAATCTTCAATATATATACCGACTCTTTCTTTTACAAACTTATTAAATTCTTAAAAACTATTATATACTAAGTGCAATTAAGCCTAAATAAGAATATTCCTATTATAACATTCCAACTATTGTATATGAGAAATCAATTTGTTGGAAACATGAATATGAGTGGCATAGACCATTCAATTCTTACTCGATCCTTGCTGAAGAATTGCTACTATTTTTGCCACTTATTAGTCACCTGTCTCTTCTTTATTGAAGTTTCTCCTTATCTTGTGTAGAAGTTATCGCTACTTGAATAATTATCGACAATCGTGGTCCCTAGCTTTGGGCACTCATGACTTTGGTTGCATGCACCTGCAACTTTGGCTACAAACATGCTACAAACTTAGTTGTGGGTTTTCTTTCTTACTTGCTACATGTAGAAGTTAGCTTCTAAAATATTTATACTCTAAGATCATTATAAACAAAACAATATGCTATAATATCTTGAAAATAATTAAAACATCATGCATATAATACATTATTTTTACTCAAATAATGCAAATTTTTAAGTATATGATGGCACAGTCTTTGGAAATATCTTTGAAACAAGAAATTAAAGTAATAAATGGGGAGATGTATAGAACCCATCATGCTCAAATTGAGATTTGCATGTGTTTTATTTTAGTATTGAATTGATTTCATTTTGATTCTTATTTCCTTTTTCATTGCATACATACAATAAGGACTATGAAATAAAAAGGATGGCACAAAATCTATACTAATGCTCCAAGATGTTACGAGAATGGAGTTCAAAAATCTAGAATGATTCTCCAAAATTATGTTTGTATTCCAATGCTCCAAAGTGCTAGGATTGCAAACCAAAAGTAAGAAAATGCAAGAGAGAAAATTCTTGTATGTTGTGTGTGGTTGTCAAATCAAAGAAAAAGGGATTCTTTTATAGATATTGAAGATTATGATAATATTTTGTGAGGGAACAAATGGAAAAAAATAAGGCTAGGGTAACATAATACTCAATTTTTGGAGAAAAAAGAGGGGGCATACACATGTGGTTGTATTTTTACTCTATCTCAAGAAGGATTAGATCAAATTGAGATGATGAATAGGTGGAACCAATTTTATTGGAAGTTGTTTTATTTGATTTGGGATCATGAAATTTGTAAGATATAAAAAAATAGGGTAAGGGTAGTCCACACATGAGAGACAATGATTTAAGGCCTTTCATTTTGGAGCAATGGATAAAGTTGACCTTGCTAATAGAGACAAGGATAACTTAAGGGTGAAGGAAAAATAGGATAGGAGAAAAAAGAATGGAAATGAGTAAGGATAAAATAGGGATAATAAATAAGGTTAGGGAGGGATCAAAACACATGAAAATGGGAAAACTAAGGAGATGAAAAAATTAAGTGCTATAAAGAGGTAAAATGGATAAACAAAGGAAAACACTGATATGAGCGCAAAACATAGTAAAATGATTTGTACGGTATTCAATATGTGTGAATGTTATGTTCCTTTTTGATATACACATATTCATCAAAGTGATTACTTAATAGCAATTGAAGACTTTAGTCGTTACACAATATTCTTACAAAGGAATAATTCCCACACAAACTATGGACACAACTAAATAGTCACCAATCACTATAATGATATCAATATGGTAAAAGGGTCAAACACCATAATAGGACATACAACTATCATGAACAAGAGAATAATATTCAATAATAAAGAAATATGCATTGCTTTAATGTCCTAAAATATTACTAGTTATATGAGAACATTATCTTGGACATGGTTCTTTTATATATTTGTTTAATTGTTGGAACATAAGAGAACTATGTATATATATTGATTGTCATTTATAGTTAAATTCACTTTTCCCATCAATATATTTCAATAGATCAACTTGAGATGTGAAATATATGTTTTTTCATTGTACTTATAATGGTTCATGAGAATCTAAAAAATAATATAATGTGATACAACCAAGGAATTTAATTAAAACAAGATAAAATCTAGAAGGCATAAAACAGACTTGATCATTATGCTTGACCATTCTAATCCTTTCTAATAGAAACATTTTTATCTAAGTGACTACCACATATTGTATGTTAGCATTGGTTTGCATTTTTATTTAAGAACCCATATTTTGGTGTGTGCAACACAATATAATCTACACACTTATCGTCAACCAATTATTTTGGATACCTTGCCTTAAAAGAATCCATCTTAAGGTTAATATGCATCTCAATCTAAATTTTGATTTATTTCAATCATGTCAAGAAGAGTAGACACTCAAATATAGATCTCATTTGTTAACTACCCATGGTGTATGTGGTTAAAAGAATTGACAATAGACAAGCCCTTGTAATGAGCCTAAATTAAACATACAAATACACCAAAACTTTTCATACATTTTTAAAGTCTACCAACCTAAACCATAGGGCACAAAATATTGAAGGTTAATCCATTGCTATATTACAACCCCTTAACCCTTAATAATAACCTTAATTATAACTAAGACAATCCTTAATGATAAGGTATTAAGTTGACCATGATTATATTTTAAGTTACAATAATAGATTATAATTTACTAAATATTTGTGGAGATGAATTTACTAAGTAGAGATAGCTAAAATGACATCAAATGAATATCATATGGATACTCTCTTTCCTAAGAAGAGTATAATATGTTTATGATTAGTTTTTCTCAACCTTTCTTTGTTGAGAGATGTAAACTCAAATAATGATCACATTTCTAAAGTGCCCAAGTTTTATATGGTTATAGGGGTTGACAAGAACTGAACACTCTTGATGAGATAGAGGTGAACATAACAAATTTCACTAAGAATTTTATTTATTTGATAGAGTTTATATGTCTACTAACTCTAATCATAAGGAAGGAATTAATGAATATTAATACCTTAATATATTACTACCCTTAATCCTATATCCTTGATCCCTTAATCTTTAACCCTAATTTCAACTAAGATGATACTTAATGATAACACATTGAGTTAAGATAACTCATAGTTCAAGTTTTAATTTTGATTAAAAAGATTTATAGTTATCACTAAGTTTACAATAATTGTAAGGAAATATTGCCTATATGAGGAGTTATCATTTAAAGTAGACTCTTGTATTTGAGAACCACAATCACAACCCATTAATTGTGACCATTAATTATTCCCAATCCACTTGTAAATATTATTTCCATTCACCCAATTGTACAAGGTAAGACTTGGATCAATCTTCATAAATATTTTTACTTGAAGAAAAATCTTAATCATAAGTGTTATTTCCATCCACCCAATTGGACAAGGTAAGACCCAATTCCATCTTCATATCTAACTTAACTATTTAAATCTAATAAAAGTATTTGAATAAAATTATGGGGATGAACAATACAAGGATAAATTATGTTTCTTAGGTATAAGAAGTAGGGGTATCATAAAAATATGTAAATAAAAACTCATAAAATCCCTAGAAAAAAACCCTAAACATACAAAAGTAATAGTTATGTAGAGAAAACATTGTTGGTTTTTACATTAGTTAAATATGGCTTTTACAAGGAAATCAGTTTGAGTAGAACATTTCCACTCAATAAATTGATGTTTGATAAAAGTTCATAAAGGTTTATGCATGTGCATGCATACTAAATAGAATTACATCTTGCACACTATTTTCATACAACTTAATGTGTTGCAACTTCTCTAATTTACCAAGCTTATAGGAAATGAGGCTAGAGAAATGATTATTAGTCAAGTTGAGAATTGCAAGGAAGGACATATTGCCTACATGAGGGGGAAATCATCCCAACAAAACTCTTGCATTTGAGAGCCACATATATAACCTATTTATTGCAATCATAATTTATTCTAGTCTAGTTACAAAAGTTATTTCCATTTACCCAATTGGACAAGGAAAGACTTGGATCCATCTTCAAAGAAATTTTTAATTCAAGCAAAGATTAAATCTCACAACTAACTTAATTATTTAGGTCTAAAAAATGCATTTGAATCAATTTTTGAAGATAAGAAATATATGGATAAACAACACTACTTAGGTCTAGGAAGAAGGGGTTTTCATACAATGAGAAACAAAGAAATTCATAAAGTGCCTAGAAAATTCCAAACATATGAAAATAAGGGGTTTTGTAGAGAAAAAATTGTGGGTTTTTACATTAGTAAAATATGGTTTGTACATTTTTTTACCTTATTTGTAGATATAAGAACTAGATGATTATGGAACATATAGTTAAAAAATGCATATTAAAGGTCTGAGTGATCCATTAGAGTTTTATTTCACACTTGAAACACATTGTTGTTCATTGTTTACCCAAAATGGTAAACCAAAATCATAGAGGAATTATTGTTTAAAATATGTAGACAAAATGACAAAGGAAATTTTATTTTTAAAATGGTAGAGTAAATAATAATGTCATAGTTAATGAAATGGATTCTAAAAATGATGCAAGTTTTGTAAATGTTGTTGTTGACCATGGCTAAGTTTCAATCATTAGTTAGTGTTTGGGTAGTGGTTGATTGTTAGATTAGTTGGTGGTTTCCATCATCAAACAACTAAGTGTCAACCAATCATTGATGTGGAGGAGTAAGACTTAGTGTCATAGAGAATAGGAAAATGGTAAACCCTAAAGATCAACCCCATATGACCTCTTGTGAGAATTTCCTTTATAATTCACTATGAAATCTCCTACCTACAATTTATACAATTTTTTTGTTGATCTTCTTCAATTGAATATGACTCCCAAATATTCTAAGGTTCTAGATTTAGTGGGAGGGTCTTGTGACCAACAACGTGTAAGAACACTAAACCATATATTTGTATAGAATAAAAAAGGTACATTCTTCTTAATTTTCCTCATTAATTTTGACCTTGTTTTAGCCATGTTTATAGATATGATAATGTAGTGTTTGATTTGGGTTATTTATGTAGAATATTTAATTAAAACTATAAATATGTGGTCATATGTTTACCCATTATAATTCTTATTCGATGTACAACTGATTTAGTAGTTCCTTACAATTCCTAGATACAATTATTATGACAATCCAATCCATCAAATTTGAATTCTCA
The DNA here is from genome assembly GCA_007258455.2 of Sequoia sempervirens. NCBI lineage: Eukaryota > Viridiplantae > Streptophyta > Pinopsida > Cupressales > Cupressaceae > Sequoia > Sequoia sempervirens. Next base: position 66,890 of record VDFB02114567.1, on the reverse strand, counting down.
TTAATTCCACCTTGATCTAATTCAAATTTATTACTATTATCTATCATCTTTTGTGCTAATTTACTTGAATTGAGGTTTAGGCTAGCATATAAGAAGACATGCCCTAGGATCCTCAGGAATAAATCAATAGTCATAAAATGTTTAGGGTTCAAAATGCATCATCATTAGAGCATCAAATTCACATGCAATAAAGGAAAAAATAATCATAATAGCTTACATCATCATTTCAAAGGATATTTATTGCATGTCTCATTATTCAATCATTATAAATAAAAATTAAATAGGCTTGATAAAGGTGAGAAGATGTGAAACACTCCAATCCTAGCTTAAACAATTCCTAAATGTGTTTCTAAATACCACTCTATCTTAGATTAGATAATAGTTAGAGGTAAATGAAAGGAACACATGACAAAATCACATAAAGTTAGAACTAGGATAACAATAGTGATCCCATCCAAGAGATTATAACCATCATGTTGACTCACCATAGCCATTTGTAGGTGTTCCTAGTCTCATATTTGATTCATAGATAGCTTCTTATCACACATTAGTCAATCCATCATGATGTAATAGTTATGTGATACTTCTCCAATTCTTTATTTGTTTGTGCAATTACTTGTTTTATATTTGTCTCACTTAATTGTGTTAGTTTAGATTTGATTTTGGATTATTAAATCATGTCATGTGTTGGATCTAGAATAATACTTAGTGAAGAAATACAAAGAACACTCCCTTATCTCTTAAAGTTTTCTTTAGCATTTTGGTGAGCCTAATATTTCCTACACTCCCATAGAGTTTGGCCTTAGGGTTTATCCTTTTATTTTTTCTTAGTTCAAATATGATATAATTTTTTTATAATTTTACTTTTAGATATGTGATAACTATGTTTTCTTATTAGATCTACAATTAAGGTTTTCACCAAGATAGTGTGTTATCTTTCATCCTTAAGGCTCTTCAATTGAACTAGGATTTGAATCTCATCATTCTTACTAATTTTGTGAAAATGATTTTATAATATAATTTCCTATTTCATATTAGATAGATAAAACTTATTAGTATATCCATTCCCTATCCATATTAGTGGTGCTTAATTGTTCAAATTCTTTCACCATGGATTATCACCAACCCCTATCATTAGCCTCTAACTATAATTATATCGGGGTCTTTGACATATCCTTACACTTTACATCACATTCAACCATAAATCCTTGATAGTCTCATTTCCTTTTACCATAAGGGTAGTGTACATATGTTTTGATGACACACTTTCATAGTATTCGTGATCCCTAATCCTTCATGGAACTTGGTTTTGCTTTCCCTTCCATCCTTGATGTTGTTACCTTTCTTATTCATATGCTTCACTTTGATTGTATTCCTCCCATGGATAATACTTATGTAGATGTTGTGGATTCCACATGAAAGCGATGAGATGAATTAGTTGAGAGAGAGAACATAGATTTGCTAAAATTAAATTAGAGAGATTAGGGCTTATCTTTAAATCAATACAATGTAAAATTTGATTTTGTGACACAATGACAAAGAGATAGGATCAAAAATTCAAAAGTGGATAAATGATTAGAAGTATGTGATGATTGAGATCTACAATTATGAGGATTTGGGAAATGATTGGACCTTCAATCCATTTTATCTTGATTGTGTAGTTCTATCCATTTCCTAAATAGACCTTTAGTACCCACAAAAATGTTTTCCTAGATGATATTTGTGTAAGAAAAATAGTGTGGTGCTAAGAAACACTATTAGGAGCTTGCTATGCAAGTGTTGAAGCATGCAATTTCTTTAACCCTTAGGCCCCTATATTGTTAACAATAAGAGAGAAATTTGAGTTGCCCATAGATGCCAATGTGATTGGTGATAATAAATATTGCTAAACTAAACATTGAATGGGTGCCTTTGCAGTGCACTTTGACAATGAATGCCAATTGTTGATTGTTGCTAATGCTCGATGCTAATAGATGAGGACTGATAATTGATTCTTACGAAATGATAAGTCATCTTTGTTCTTTCAATACTTTGTGATCTTTAATTCATTATCTATCATTTATGTGAAAGTGTCTGAGGATGATGCCTTTATACACACAACCCTAGACACACAATTTAATTTTTTTAGCAGCCATGCTAATAAGTAACAATTAGACCTCAGGATTGTTGGCCTTGAAAAAATGATTTGAAATTTTAAAAATTGAGACAAGGCCATATCTACAATCAAGTCCAGGGAATAAAATTGTAAGAAAAACTAATAAAAACTAAATTAAACAAATCTATTTCATATTAGAATACTAATTGAAGCTTAGAATCACCAAACATACTTAAAAAACTAATTTACATATTAAAATTATACATCTAAAACATCCCAAAAAGTAATAATATATAAAAAATAGAAAAAATTATAAAGTTAATACACTTTTCTTTTCCAAAAAATATAAAATAAAATAAAATTTAAACCTTTTAAAATACAATGACTGCTTAGAGAAGCAACATATAACTTTTATGGTTATAGATGTAAAAACATCAAGAAAAAGCTCGAAATAACTGGTCGCTACCTTGATATTTGTTTGATGGCAGTGGGTGAATGTTAAATTCAAACCTCAATAACTGCTATTCAAAGAGAATGTATCTCACCTGGAAGAAAAACAGGGAGTTTGATGTCTGTTTACTCATTCATTCGGAAATTGGGGCTATAAACTTTTCCTTTCCCCATATTCAGGATTGTACATTATAAGAATAATTTTTTTTTTTTGACAGAACGTTTATGATTTGGATGGTAACCCAAAAACAATTGTTTACTGCTTATTATCGACATGACCTTGGAAATGTCATTTCTCGTCCAAACAACCTGGTATGCAGCTTGTCAAGCAATTTTGAATTGTGTTTATTCTCCACATTTCTTCACTCTGATAATCTTCCATGTGATCACAGTAGACAGAGTGCTGACAGTGGAGATATTAGAAATTATTTTTGGAGAATCCTGCATATCTGATCTCTTTTTTATCTACTCTGATGTTTGAAATATAATTCAAGTGAATTTTTTACATGTATACAGTGCTGATAATAGCAGAACAAGCACAAGACTGAGGTTCCAATCTACTGTACTCTCTCTTTGACGTTGGTGGGTTCAATATATTTTTCTGAGGATCATCCATTTAATATCTTCTTGAAAGATGGATTCCAGATCAAAGAGTCTTATCTCTAATTCTTACCATAAGATAGCATGCAAGGCAAGGATACACCTAAGATTCATATACATTCTGAAGACGTATGATTTCTACATTATTCCAGATACATGCCAATTTTGAGTCCCCACTTTCTTGTATATCTGTGATGAATAGAAGCCGTCCTGCACAAGGCAAGCAGTCAGATATATCATACCTTTCGTTTTGGTTGATTCTTGTTTGTTATGCCATTAATTTACATAAGGGCATTTCCTGTCCTTGAAAAGCTATAATTGGAGCCATGGCTTAACAAGTTTGTTTTCCAACCAGTTCAGGCATGTGGAATCCTCAGAAGTATCAATCTGACTACACGCACAGTACTTTTTATTTAGTTTTGAGTACTTGACCCTAGAGCTGTGCTTAAAGACCAATGAAATTACCAATTTCTCATCCTGTTATTTCCTTTTCATTCTTACTCAAAAGCATGCAGCAGATAAATTCTGAGGCATGTACATCCTATCATGAATTTGATTTTGCATTGATTTCTAATATACTATTCATTGATACCTTCTGCTTTCGACAACGAAGACATAAACCCTGTTGTTGATTTCAATCCAACTGCATCCTGGCTCTTTTTGCACCTCAAGCTCTTTAATCAATGTTCTTACCTTTGCTACAGCATCCCAATTTCCAGCTGCAACATATATCTTTTGAAGAAGCAAATGAGTGGCAGCATCCTTTGGCTCCAACTCAAGTACACATTCTGCCGCACGTTTTCCTATATCAAGGTTGCCATGGACTCTGCATGCACCAAGAAGGATACGCCAAATCAAAGCACTAGGTACTAATGGCATGCTTTTAATAAAGGATTCAGCTTCATCCAAAAATCCACAACGACCAAGAATATCAACCATACACGCATAATGTTCTAGTCTTGGTGTGATTCCATAATTCCTTGTCATTGAATGAAAGTAGCTTCGAGCTTCATCCACTAGACCAGCATGGCTGCATGCAGAAAGAACATTAACAAATGTGATGTGGTCTGGTTTTAAGCCTGCTTCTTGCATTCCAAAAAATGTTTCCGATGCTTTGTCAGCATAACCATATCGAGCATATCCGGCAATCATGGTATTCCAAGAAAAATCTCTTGGTTCAAACATACTGTTAAAGACTTTCTGCGCATCCTCTATGCTGCCACATTTTGCATACATGTCAACAAGGGCAGTATCAACAAAGATGTCTGAATAAAACCCTGTTCTCCTTATACTTGCATGAACTTGCTTACCATTTTCCAAAGTTGCTAAGCTAGCACACGCAGTGAGAGTTGTAGCAAAGGTGAAATTGTCAGGTTTGATGTGTATGCCTATACGATGCATCTGAGAAAAGAGTTTGAGCGACTCCTTACCAAGCCCATTTTGGGCATATCCAGCAATCATTGCATTCCAAGAGACCACATCTTCTTTAAGCATTTCAAAAAACAAGTTGCTAGCATTATCTATGCTTCCACAATCTGCATACATGGTAAGAAGGGCATTCCTTACAATTGCCTCTGCTGCAAATCCAGCCTTAAAGGGATGAGCATGCAATTGCTTGCCCTTTATTAAAGTTTCTGGGCTTTTAAATGCACCTAGAATGGTAGCAAATGTGATGTGGTTCATCTCACCTGCCTTGTCTTGCATTTGGTGAAAAAGCTCAATAGCCTCTTCAAATTGACAACCCTGAACATATCCTCCAACCATAGCATTCCAAGAGGTCAGGTCTTTTTGGGACATATATTTAAAAACTTGGATTGAATCCTCGATGATACCGGATTTAGCATACATAGTAATTAGGGCATTGCCCACAGAACACTGGGTTCGAATCCAATTTGAATTATTCTAGCATGTACCTGCTTGACCTGTTCCAGTCCTTCTAAGCTAGCACATGAACTAACAACACTGGACAGAGTAATTGAATCTGGTTTTATATTACTTTGTTGCATTCTACAATAATATTGCAGCGCTTCCTTATCCTTTCCACTGTGAATATATCCAGTAATCACTGCATTCCATGAGACTACATCCCGTTGATTCATTTCATCGAACACCTTGCAGGTGTAATGGGTATTTCCACATTTGGCATACATGCTCACAAGTCCATTCGTAACAGACAAACTGGTGTAGAATCCTGTTTTTATAATGTGGGCATGGAGCTGCTCACCCTGTTGCATTGCTTGCAAGTGAGCACAGGCACTAAGGACAATCGCAAAAGACTTAAAATTGATCCTTGTGGTTTGTGCCTGAATTCGCATTTCTTGAGACAACTGCAACGCATCCTGCGCATATCCTGCATGCACACAGCCGACCATCATAGCAGTCCATGATACCACATTCCGCTAAGGCATTTTGTCAAACATTTGGCGCGCATTCTCCAGATAACCACAGTTGCCATAGACGTGGACAAGTGCACTTACTATAAATACATCCCACTCTAATCCAGTTTTAATGATCAAAGCATGTGTTCGCTGAAAGGGTGAGATGGTGGTGCAGGCACTTAAAATTTTGGGATAAACAGACTTAGTTACGGGTAGTCGTTGAAATTGCATACTGTAGAAGACTTCAAAAGCATTTCTGCCAATATGCACTTGGCTGGAAACTTCCATTCACAAAGAGTTCGGCATGATTTGTTGGGTTATTTAACGTGGGATTCCTCACATAACTTTGATGAAATAGATTTCTTCCATGACGACCTTGAAGCTGAATAGATAACGAAACACTAAAGAAAATGCCACCTGATTTATTTGTCATTTTGTCAAACACTTCCACCATACTGAAGTGGAAACTGTACTTAGCATGATTTTTTTTTTTGGGTTAGTGAGAGCTTACGGGATTCTTTATGGTGTTTGGGTATCTGGATTAGGTGAGCCAAACATTTCCATTTTTAAAATGGGATCAGTTTGATATTTAAAAATTAGCGTATTTATTTTATTCAATAATTGATATATCATTTTCCATACATCTATTTTTTTCTTTATATATATTTTTTCAATAATTATATATTTAGTTCGTATTATCTTATATAATTAGAGTATATTATATTAAGGTAGCATATAAGAACATATATATGTATATAAATGAAACAAAGAAGAACAAATATCATTTATAAATATCGACATTGTATTGAATGAAAAAGTATATAGCTTACATTAGTTATATTTTAAGGCTATGAGCAAAGTTTTTTCTACTTTTCTATTTGTAATTTGTTTTCTTTTTTTTTAATTTTTCATATATATCATATGTGAATGGTGGCATAATTCGTAGTCCATTTAAAGACTTGACACAAGTCATTGCAACAAATGTTAATCATGTTCTTTTTGTTGGTCTAATATCAACAGTGGCATTTGAAGAGTTAGTCCTTGTGATTTATGTATTGTTAAGGCTCAAGCCAATCTTAATGGTATTTGTATTGAGTAATATTTTTCAATTGTTGTGATTGAAACATTAAAAGGATGGTGAACATCAAATGAAATTCCTGAGTAACTATCAAGTTGTACCATTACATAGGCTGGTGGTTGGGGTGGTGATGTTCTAGGTCTATATACAATTTTTTAGAAAGATGCTAGAGCTCCTTGAGAAGTCTTGCTTCTATCCATAGGTTTGTTAACATAACTCTTGCATTTTTGTTCAAAAATAATTCAATATCAAGGTCATCATTTGTATATCCTTCAGTTTGATTGACATTTCCAATTTTTGTTGTAATGCTTTGTGTAATTGGATTTTTCAAAGAGTATATATTTCTTGGTGTTGTGGGCATGAACATTGTCATTTGTTGAAAACAAATAAACATTATTGTCAAAGTCTTCATTGGTTGACCTACATCTAACCTTGCATTAGATCTGGTCATTAGTAAACTCCAACATCTATTGCAGGATTTACATATTTAATATTTCTAAGAAGTTGACAAAATCTTTGTTTTTCATTGTTTGATCCATCTTGTTTGAAAATCTATTATAAAATAATGACAATTTTGAATTCTTCCCATAATATTTTAGCTCGTCTTTTGCTTACATATGGTGGTCTATCATTAACAAGAGGCAATTGTCTGAGATCTCTAACCAAGATTATTGATATTCTTACAAGTAATATATAAATGTTCTATTCAAATTTATAATTTATAAATAAAGGCATGCAATAGATTTCAACCGAATTTGTTAAAATTAATCATATGTGATGAATAATATCTGAATAAGACTCATACCTACAAAGGGTTGATTTACATTTTGAGGAAAAGCTTGACAGAGTCAATAATTTATATTTTAAAGCAATCTTTCACCAATAAAACTCATTTCATCAATCAATTTTTATATGATATGTGCTAATTCCTCTTGAAAACTTGTTAATGTTGTCTCTTCTAGCTTTTTGAAGTCTTTGATTGAAATTTTCAATTTAGAATGATGGTTGATGCACCTATATTGAATGTTGCAACTCTAGTTGGTGCAAGTAGAAGTAGGGGAGATCAATATGAAATTGAAACATTCTAAAGTGCTTTGGTTATGACACTTATAACATATGACTTACCAATTCCTATTGTGCATTGAATTATCATGAACAATGGAGATTCATTTTGATTTCTTCCAGTAGTGTGAAATTATCATGTTAACTATTTTTTCTTTTCTTTTGCTAAGGTTTTCATAGTTGATAAAGTGTCGTATATCATCTTGAATGAGACAACTATTGCCTTTCATGGTGGTAATGAAATTGATAGCTTCATTTGTGTATTATTCAATTTGAAAATCATTAGACCAATTAGTCTGCTTGTCGAAATCTCTCCTACCCAACATATCCATTTTTGAAATTTGTATAGCTTGACCATGATAAAGGCTAGATAGAACTTTCCATTTATTCGATCTATAGTACTATCTCAGACAGTTTTGATGTCTTCACTGTAATACCCCTCCTCTTACTGTTTGGATTTATTATTTTCTATGCTTTGTTTGATACCTTGATACTATGATGGTACTATTATTGTGTGTTTTGGCTAGTTAGACATTTGATGATTGTGTCTGAATATGCTTTGACTTTAGAACTTGGTTGCTTTTGATTGCAATTGTTAAATGATGTGAAAGTTATATTTCAATGTGATTTTATTTTGATGCTACCTTTATAACATGTTTTAGAGTAACGTAGAAGATATTTGATTAAATGATGTTTTATGCTATTGATCATATCATTGATGTTAGATGTATCAGTTAGTGATACTGTATTGGTGAAGGGAACATGATTGTATCACTAGCTTGCGAGCGCCCTACAATTCTGAGATTTCCTCTTCACGGTGTGTTTGATCATATTATATATATTGCACGTTCGACATGCTCTTTGTTACAGGTTGACAGGTACATGACATCGACTCCACCTGGCTTCACAGGTCTGAGCATGTCCATTTACCAACGGTAATCGATTGGGAGATAGTAGCTAGGTTTTTCGTCCCAAGTCCCAAGTCTTGTTGTAAGTTGTGGTGTCATGACTGAAGTGTTGTCCTTGTCATTGTGCAGTTTGATTGTTGAGTATTTATTTAATTTATGGTTAGTGTTTAATTAATTAATCTTATTTGATAAGATAATTAATTAATGTTGCATTGTTATTTGATTTAATTACGAGTTAGAAAAATGTTAAATTTAAATATATTGTAAATTAAAAAGTGATTTAATTAATTGAAAATATAAATAATTATTTAAAATTAATATTGATGGGGATAATTAAATATTATTATTTTTATTAATATTAATTTAGCAAATCTTGTGTAGATAATATCTTAAGGAAAATAAATTATTTTAATTAAAATTGTAGATAAGTTGTGCTTTTAAAAGCTGGAAAAAGGACCAATAAGAAAAGAGGATTTTTGAGAAAAGATAGCAGAAGAGTTTTATTGATTCTTTGTTTTTGATTTATTATTTTTATGGGAGATTATTCACACAGAGAAGTTTTTTTTGCTCTTTGTTTTGGATCTGGAAAAAGAAAAGGGAGGAAAAAGACAGTTTTGGGTTTTGCGTTTTTTCTGGGTAAAATTATTGTGGTTTTGAAGAAAAGAGAGATTGGAGAAGAGAGCGGCAGGAGGAGATCGAGAGGAGGCTGCAGAAGGGATTCTTCTTCAGACGAAGGACTTTAGGTTTTCTCCTTTTAAATTATTAATACTTGGTTGGCTTGTAAACAAATTTGGTTGCTATGTTTTCAAAAAGTGATTAAATGAAGTTTGTGATTTGAAAACGTAGTGTATTTATACTCTCGAATCCTCTGTAGAAAACTATAGTAAAACCCTTCAAAATTTATTCAACAAAATTTGTTTGTGAAAAATTAATTTGTTATTGTTTGATTTTATATGCCCAAATCTATATTGAATTTGTTAGGAAAAACAATTTATTGTTTGAATTCCTTTTTATTTATATTTATATATATATAAATAAATTTTTATTTAGTTCGAATTTCAAAAAAATTAAATTGAATATATAACTTTGCATTTAAATATTTTAATGGCGTGTATTTCGAGTTTTTCGTAAGAGGAATATTTGAGAAAATAATGTTAAAGAATATAAATTTAATTTTAAAATAATAAAAGAAAAAAAAGTATTTATTAAATTTTTGTGGGGGTGGGGGTCGACCGAGGCCGTACCACCCACGACCCCACCGTGGTTGGCTGCGGCCACCATAGGCTGTGGGGGCTGCGGCCACCACAGGGTGGTACGCAGTACCACTGCCTGTGGGGCTGCGGCCTCCCAGGTAGTGGTACGAGAAAGTCAGTCATTTAATTTTTATTTTTATTTTTAATTTTTTTTGTTTATTAGTAATTTTAATTCGAATTTTGGTTTATTAAATAATTTTATAATTCGAGTTCTACTTTATTCGGTTTATTATATATATATATATATATATATATATATATATATATATATATATATATATATAAAGATATATAAAGATATATATATATATTTATGTATACAATATTTTCTGAAGATACTTTATAAATTTTAAAATATATATGCTTTTTTTTTAATAAAATATTTTTTTTATAAAAATATTTTACTCTTAAATATATTTACATTACAACCTTGTGATGTTTGAATAAGAATTTAATATGTGAGATTTTGAGTTAATGAGATAATAGTTTATAAATATGCAATGATATAGGTTAATTGAGAAAATTAGAAATAAACGAAGTGTTTTGATTTGAATTGTATATTCTCAAGTTGTTGATGAATCTTGTTGTTCATTGTAGATGATTTTTATGGTGTTGTTTATATATATCGGGTACTCTTGAGTATATATATTAAATGATTTGAGAAATTGGAATTTAAATTAGTTGATTGATATCAAAATAGAACTTAAGTATATAAAAATAATAATGATATTTCACTTGACATATTTAAATGAATATCGCATTGATAAAGAAGAAATGCAATTGATGTATGATCAAAGGTTTTATTGAAAATATTGATTTTGATTAAGTTATTGATACTATGTGGAAATATAGATCAAGTAATTTAATTAAATGTTTAATTATTAAAATAGCTGATTATGCATTTAGTAAGATGCGTTGAATATGAATCTAATTGTGAACCTTAGAATAAAAGATTGTTTTAATCTTAATCCGAAGATGTTATTTATTTAAATGTTGGATTATGGAACATGATTGTAAAACTTAGGGAATATAATCGTGAAACTAGAAAAATGATTGATTATTTTAGTCGAATGACTGTATTTATTTGAATGCTTTGATTAGAGAAGTTACTTGTAAAATTTAGAGTAGATGATTGGGTTGTAAATACTTCAATGTTAGGAAGTGAATTTGATGTATTTGATTGAGTAAATGCAAGATTGAAAACTGTGTTTGACTAGGTTTAGGAAACCCTAACATTAGATGTTGAGTTGCCTGGAATGCTTTTCTATCATGTTTCTTTCATTCTCCATGTCGGGCAAATGGGGTTAAGGGTCTATCTAAATCTTCCAGAGAAGTTCTCTAGATTGGGATGTTTTGTGTAGAGGTTCAAATTGTGAATCGCCTTGGGAATGGTGTAGAGTTGTACTATGATGTTGTACCCAGTTTCCACGAACGGGGATTTGTGCCTCCTGGGAAATAGGAGAGGGTAATGAGATTTGTACCTCCTTTGGAAGGAGTTTGTTTTTGTATTTGGTTTCCTCCAGTGTTCAGAGTGAGTTCCTTGTTTTGTTTCCTCCTTGGATTGGAGAGGTTATGTTGTCTAGTTACCTATTGTGGTATTGTACCTTGTGTGTTGTCGATAGGAGAGTGGCTCTTTGTGGGGTTCGACACACAAAGGGGCGCCAGGGTAACTCACCTAGAGTTTAACTAAGTGATAATCTAAAAGAATTAATGGGGATCTTTCACACTAATAAAGATAAAGAATGTCTCTCTCGTGAAGCAAGTGAATGATAAGGCTCGAGATGAGATGGGACTCATAGTTTTGCGTGAGGGTCCGGTGGCCAGTAGAGGTAAGCCAGGGTAACCCAGGATGGGGGTCCAGTAGCCTAGGAAGGTTGAGCCAGGGTAACTCATGGCAATTTATGCATGACACTCTTCCTATGTCAACAGTCAATCAGTTATTGTGTGATGTACATGAACATTGTTCTCTGGAAGCATTGTAACCTCGTGTTAAGTGATATTGTGTCTGTAGTGGTTAAGTGATATTGTGTCTATAGTGGTTAATTGATATTGTGTCTATAGTGGTTAAGTTCATTGTGATTGTGGATGTTAAGTGACCTTGTGATTGTAGTTGTTTCTGTTTAGTTATGTTTTAGCCGGTGTCTAGTGGTAGATGGTCTTGTGTAGGAATTCCTTGTTACTATCTCCTAGCATGGAGGGAGTGGGACCTTTTGGATTCCACGTGGTCGAGTGGCGTGCATCTTAATCCGTTGGGTCTTCTTCTTGTTCGTGTGGTCGAGATTTCCAGATGGAGAGCTCGCGGGAATTAGTTTCTTCTCATGCCTTGTTCTCTTAGTACTTATTGTATTTTATTACCCCTCATTTGTTATTGAGGCAGAATTTGTAATATGTTATCATATTTGTTGGATTTACCTCATTCGGGAAATGAGTATTGTAATCTTATTGTAAACATGTTGTAAGCTTTATTGTTTGGAATCATGTGCACTTCATATTCTTGGATGTAAATTTATTATGAATGGAATGTATGTGAACTTTAATTGTTAAGTAATTATATGATATGGTTTTAATTCATGTTCCGCTTTTGGTTTCAGTAACACGGTCTCGTAGCCTTAGGGAAATGGTTGGCAATGGCTAAGTGAACTTGTATGTTAATTGTTCTTGTTTAAAAAAAAATTAGTTCGTTTGTTTAGTAAATTGCAACTTTCCCTAGGGTTGCGTAGCGGGGCATTACATTCACTTTGATAATCAATAATATCTTTAATAATGACAATCATTATTCTTCATTCCACATGCCATGGATTATAGTTGAAGTGTAGCTAGTTTGAAGCTATTGCATCATTATTATGACCAATATCTCTTTGACTATCACAAAATGGTTTATAAAGTAACAATTATGAGATGCAAAAGTTAAGACCATTCTTTCGAAAAGTAACAATTATGAGAAGCAAAAGTTAAGACCATTCTTTTGAGTCACGTGTAGGAATAGCTAGAAATCTAGGAAGTACTCTCACAATAACTGTTTTTATTATTGCTATCCATTTTTTTTCTTTTCATTTAGGATTATATATCCATGATTTTTCCATATCAATTAGCGAGATAGATACAAGTAGGCCTATTTCTGTATGCATCAATGAAAGATATTGTTTGTTCTTCATTGTTACTTTTAGCGTGCAACAATACATGTTTGAAAATATCAATTGATACATTTAGATTGATAAATCTTCTACTGCTTTCAACCAACGAAAGTTCTAATAACATATGGGTTGTTTCTTGAGCTCTAATATCTCTTTTATTATTGTTTCTAGTAGTTTTATATAAGCTTTTGCAGCTAAATCATTTGGATTTTCTATGTCTACTAGACCTATTAACATATGTTTGTATGTTTCAAAGCTTTTCCCTGATTTGTCTGCATACTTAGCAATATATTTAATGATATTTTTTTTTGATAGAATAGGATTTCAATCTATATTTTCTCTCCAAATCTGTGAAATGTAGCAATTGTGTGAATTAAGTCTATCATCGTTTCTAGCAAGGTCAATTTTTTTTCACTAGTGTCTATATCTTCATATAATTTCACTCCTTGCAAATTTAATGGCCATGGAGAATTGTATCTATAATTCATATCATTAACATAAATTTATATTTAATTAATGCATGTTAGAGAAGTACATTTGTTAAACAATAAATTGAATCATGTTTTTAGAAATGATTACCTGCAAACCATTTGTCCTCCTTTATTTGTACACATGCACCCTTGCTACATAATGTATGTATTTTTATTGTGTTTACTATCTCCTCGTAGTCCTTTTGAACATTTGTTTGTTCAAGTTGTCTTATGTTTTTAAGACCTGGATTCACAGTACAATTTTGGAATGACTACAATATTAATTGTAGTCAATTAATTTGTTGTATTTGTTGGAATCCCAAAACATCTGTAATTGTAGTAATGATATGCAAAATTATTTTTTTACTTGTAGATTTTGTTCATGGGTATCATGTCTCAGATTTCATGCATGAACAATCAAGTTAAAATATATTTCAACAACAATTTGTTGTTCTTTATTTGACCAATCAATAGTATCCATGTTTGGCGCTCCATTTATCAAAACATATCCATGTACATGTGTTGATCCTTGATGTTTCCACTCTTATATGCACTAATAGTCTTGAATATTCATTCCTTTTTGAAGGATTTATTTTCTGAATTTAGAGTGTTGTAAGTGCATGTATTGTGCAACTATATGTGGGTAGTCCATCACATTTTGTTTTCTCGAAAGTTGTGCTTTTCTTGGAGTTGTCAGTGATGTACCTACCATTAGTGCATGTAAGTCTAGCCAATACAAGCCAACTGCACTCAATGTAAAGAAAATGGTGAGTGTACCAATATGATGCAGCATGTCTGTCAATTCAACATGAGATTTTGTCCAATATGATCTTGTACCCCTTAAAGAAGTTTCAAACAACATCAATCTATTAGCAAGTTGTGACTGTGGCATATTGTTCATATATTCATTAAGCTTATTTATTGTGATAGGCGTGTCGTGGATATTTCTTTTCATAAAAAATACAGTTTCAATGTATGTGCACGATGTCTCATTATCATATTTTCCATATAATATTGAAATATTAGATGTTTATTGAATCATTTATCTCTATAACAACATAGGTGCCTCACATATTCATGTAGCTTTACTTTCCTAATTCATGGTTCTAACCAGTCACATATACCATTTGAAAATAATGTTGAGAATTCCAAATCAAGCAATCTTGATGTAACATATTCATTCATTGGAGAATCACCAACTGTTGGCCAGTCAATTAATGTCATTGGATCTATGTTTGGGTTATTCAACCCATGCATGGATCAATTCCATCTCTTTTTGTGCATGGGGTGGCCAAGAAACCATTGATGTAGTTTTTTCAAGGATATTACCTTCATTATTCTCTATCATTGGTCCAACATAATTTATATCATTTGTATTTGATTGAAATTCTATATACATAGTCCTAATTTGTTCAAAAATAGTTTTATCTGAGTTTCCAGGTAAAGCGTCAAGAGCATTTCCATCAATTGTGACTTCTAAGTAAAATTTGTCGTGGATGATTTTGTACAAGTATTGTATAAACACTGTCCTTGTTCACTGTGACGAGGTAATATGTGTTGTGTTGATCTTTCCTTTAGACTATACAATGATTTGAAAATATTCGATACAATGTGGCAATGTATTTGATATTGTTCAATATTATGTGGAAATATTATTATGTGTCCTCTATATTTGTATTAACCACCTCTTGCATGTGTAACTTGTAAAATCGGACTTACACATGCAATCAAAATTTCTTCTACTTATGTGAAAATTGTTAGTTTAATTGGTTGGGGTCTAGGATTCATATTATTTATAGTTGGGAATCTGTTTATTCCTCTCTCTTGTTTACATCTTGTGCAAATAGTACCTTCTGAAGTGCAAACAACTTTGATTTCAATGTGACTTTCTTTGTAAATGTAACAAATTGCCAGTGGATGATAGGATTCTAAGTGATTACAAAATACCAATTACATTTTTTTTGAAATTAGCGGAAAGTAATCCATTTTGATTTGGTGTATGTGTATTTTCTTCTCATCTACTCTCTACATCTAATTATTCTATTGCTACTTGTAATCTTCATCTTGCATTTATTTCTCTATCTACTTCATTCCTTTCTAGATTATTTTTTCATCCATTTTTGCATTTGTCAATTGCTTCCTTTGTCATTTCCAATATTTTATTTGATATTCTTTCCTTTGTTCCTCACATTCAAAGTTCCTCTTTGGTCGACCCATAGCTAAAAATACTGATTTCAAAAAATATTGTTTGAGATAAACTAAATAATTGTCTTAAATAGATACGCCAACACTATTCATGTGTATTATACTAATGTGAAATTGCAAACCTATAATGTAACATATATATTTTTATATTCTATAAGAAGTATATATGTATATTTTATTATTATATAATGACAACTATATATAGTATGATTATAATGATGTTTATTGATTATTTTAATATTATTATACTGTGATATCATGTTATATTGTTAAATGATTTTATTATAATATTTGTATGAGTTATTTTCATGTTTTTTCAAATGATTTGGTTATTGGTTATTTATATTGTATAATGGAATCAATGTGTTTAAAAAATTGTATGATTAGTAATATATTATCATAAGTATGAGTATTATATTAATGTTATTAGACTAATATATGATTTAACCATTTTAAAATTATTCATATGTATATATTTTTGCTATATGAGTATAATGCTATTATCAGTTTAATATTGTTTAAAATAACCTTTTTCTTATTCCTATATTGCAATATTATGTTATATAACTAAATGATCTTAGTATTATATGTTATTTCTAATTTTATTCAAATCATTTGATTATGATTTATTTATATTGTATAATGGAATAAATGTGATTAGAAAATTGTATGATTAATTATATAGTATATTGTCTAATGGAATAAATTTTATTACAAAATCATATGATAAGTTATACATTAGCATAACTGAAGTATGAGAATTATATTAATGTTATTATCATAATATAATTTAAGAATTATAAAATTATTTCTATGTATCTTTTATTGTTATATATAATTATAAAGTTATTATTAATAGTTGTGTTTAAGATAAGATTTTGTTTACTATTAAATTGGGATATTATGTTTTGTAGTGTCAAAAAAAGTAATGCTTTTTCACACTTTTAATTGGGATAATTGACATAAATTTGAATCAATTGTACCTTAGAATGATGTTGTAATGTGTTGTACACACTCAAATATTATAGGGTCCTTATTTCATTAAAATGTACCTTAGATTGTCCTTTGTAAGAGTGTTGTAACACACTTTCACACTTTTCTAGGGTTCATTTAATGAATTAAGCCTAATGGGACCCTTTTAATAAAATGTACCTAATCTATACCCTATTTAGGTGTTGTAAAGTGTTGTAACACATTTTCACATTTATCTAGCCCCCCTTAGTTAATTATGGTTAACTGGAGTTAATTATCTCCTTTAATTCAAATTTAAACCTTATTTATGACACTTCTCAAAGATCTATCTCGACACCCAAAATTCAAATTACATAATAATTATTTGGGAAAAATTAGGGTCCTAGAAATTGGTGCTAGGACCCATTCACCATAGGTGGCGAATGGTTCCTCCCTCTATAGGATCCCCCTTTATCAGTTGATTCTAAATGGGTTTTTGACCCTCTTTCCATCTCTTGGGGTTAGGTCTTGGAAAACTAAGCTAGGACCCATTCGCCCTAGGTGGCGAATGGGTCCTCCCTTAATGAGGACCCTCTTTTTTAATTTCATTGTGGTAGGAATTTAATAATGTTTATCTCTAGATCTAGTGTCGGCCTTAATTGTTTTAATTCTAGGGTTAATCTCCTAATTTAGTATAAATAAGGGGTTAATTCACATTGTTTCTCCTAGCAATTCAATCTAAGCAACCTAGAAATTTTATAAGACATCCTAATACTTGACAAGAGCATTATAGAGAAATTCAATAGCACTTTCGAAGGTATTTCAAGGTAGATTATCAAGTGTTTATTGTAGCAATTCAAGATCATTCCATCATGTCTAGGGTTTGATGTATTCATACATGTTGTTGAGCTAAGAAAGTAAGTGTAGCATTAAAGATGATCTACTTGCAAAAATTATTTCACACCATATTCAAGGATCAAGATCTACATTCTTCATGACCACTACATGTTAGATTGCAGATTTTTATTACAAGACAACATCCAAGGTATCGACATTGCATCGTTTTATGTTTCATGCTTCAATTTCATTGTCTCATCATTTGGTTTAATTACCTACAAGGGGTTTGACTTAGGAAAACTCAAATTCACTAAAAATCAACAAATTTTTCTCCTATTGAGTGTGTGTTTGTAGATTTACAGGTTGAAGATCAAGTGGAGAACAAGTTTGGAGCAAAATTGTCAAAGTTGTCATTTAAAGTGCAAGAACGAAGAATTGAAGCTACAGAGTTAGGTAAAGGTTTTTGTGAGTTGATAATTAGGAATTTGAGAGTGCAGACATCAAGGAAAACAACCTAGATATCAATTTTAGAAACCCTAATAGGGACCACCCATTCGCCACTAAAGGCGAACGAGTCCTTTGTGCCTTAAAAATGGGCTTCTTGTAGCAAGGTACACACCTCTTTGAGCTCTAAAAACTCCCCTCATATTTTTTATAATAGTTAGGTATCATTTCTTATTGTTATTTGCATCTTTTGGCTCTCATAATTGCATCAATTATAGTGATTGTTTTGGTGAAAATTTATAGTGGTTTATCTAGGTCTTGATAAGCCCTAAAATTTTCCAACCAATCATTTTGGTGAACCCGACATATTGAACATTGCAATTTTCTAATTATTGAAGTCGTTACATCTTAGATTAGATCTTGCATTCACTTGCATTTCATTTTCATTGAATTAAGATCTCATTTAGGGTTTCTTGCATTGCATTTACAATTGCATCTCATTTAGAGTTTAAATTTGTATTATTTTGCATCTCACTAAATCTGAAAAATACAAAAAAAAATCAGTCATTGTGCATCTCATTTAGACCTCATTTATCTGCATTTGAAAATAAAAACAAAATTACATTTCAAATTAGGCCCTTGCATTCATCTTTTTATTGCATTTTCATATTGCAATTTCGAAAAAATTAAAACTGGAACTTATTACCTTAGACCTGAAACTGAAAGATATCAATGAAAGCTTGAAAATCATTAAAAAATAGTTTTAAAATACCTAACCATGAGCCATTCACCCTTACTATCAAATGAGTCCCTGATCAAGTCAAACCTACATCTTCTAGTGTTTGAAAAAACATTAAAAATCACTCTAAAATCAGTAAAAACATCTCAAAAAAACCTAACGAGGACCCATTCACCTTTATTGGTGGATGAGTTCCTGTTAGATCCTAATTTTCATTTTTTGGACATTAAAATCTCAATTTTTAGCTTTCGTTTGGTGCTATTACTTTCCTATTTTAGTTTATTGATTTGTTGTTTCATCGAACTTATTGCATTTAGCTTAAATTGCTTCATTTCAGTGCATTGTTAAACTTCAAAATTGCACTCAAAACATTTCATTTCCAGCTGATTGCATTGTGTAATCAATAAATTGCATTGCATTGTGTAATCAATAAATTGCATTGCATTCTAGGTTCTTGCATTGCCCCTTTGCCATCTTATGGTTTGCACACTAGGTTTATAAAACTTGTATGAGCTTTACAACTTATATTTTATTAACAAATATATAATGTTGTTGAACCAACAGGGAGACAAGGGATGCCAACAGAGCAAGCTCCACGTGGCACCCAGATGATGTGCCACATGGTGAAATTTCATTCGTTGGTGATGTCGACATGTCTGTTGACGTGGCTGATGACATGTTGCTGACATGGCTGTTGACGTGGCAAATGACATGGTCGTTGACGTGTCGTATGGATGCCACATGTCCTCTGATGATTGGTCTGTACAAGATGATGCAAATACCACATGTCAGATTCTAGGTGGTCCATGTCAGCATGATGGTGTCATGCTGACATCATCACTATACTTGGTCAACTCTAATCAACTGTAACCTTTGATTGCTCGTAACTTGGGCAAACAGATTCTGTTTTGTGCAAAATGAACGTCATCAGAAAGCTCTCAACGAGCTCTTTGCAATGATGCCAACTTCGACCACTTTTGACGCCATCAATTTTTTACCCTTTTTTTCTCTAACATGGGTCCTAGGTTGACCAAGGTTTGACCAAGCATATCTTGGGCTCCGTAGCTCTATTTGACTTCGTTCGAGTTGTAGTGGAGTCATAATTTCGGCCTCTTTCTAATGATGTTGATTTTAGAGAAAATTGAAAAACTTCAATTTTTGGTGAAGATCCTCTGGATCAGGTGTCATATTCATAATACTATTATAAGACATAGTTTGAGGCTCATGTCATCCCACGATATCTCACTCATCATAGATCTTGGGTTTTCTGAATCTCTTTCTAATAGTATTGAGAATCAACCATCCATGGCTCATAGTTTTCATACTTCATTACCCATGACTTCACCCCCTACAACTAATGTGTTTAATGTTACCAACACCATCCCTACCATCCCTAATTCCACTCAAACTTTAGGGTCTATCCTAAGTCAAGGTGGAATTCCAATTCCATCCTCCCAAATACCAATGTCCATCCCTACATATACTAGCACACAACCCACAACAACATTCCAACCTACAACAACATTCAACCTACTACAACCATTCAACCAACCACAACAATGATACCTACTAGCACTGTGTACGCTTCCATAGGTATTCCTGCAAGAATTCCTTCCACTTTGTGCCTTCCAATACAATAATTCTTGAACAATAAAAATCCACCAACCTGCAATTCACTAGTCCTCTGCATACATACACTACACCACATTATTCCCCTCAATCTTACAATCAAAATGACCCTCTCATTAACTTACTTCTGCAAACTATGACATCCCTTCAACAACAAGTGACAACATTACAACAAAACAACAGTAGTTAACCTTTGTAATACGTCAAGTCTACCCCATTTTCCTTTGAAATATTAAGAGTATAAATTCCACAAGGTATAAAAGTACCTCGCTTTGAGAAATATGGTGGGAAAGGAAATCCTATCAGCCTTGCTTTTGCTTTTACAGCCTTATGTAGTGATTTCATCTTTTAGGATAAACTTTTGGCTAAGCTATTTCCTATATCCGTAAAGGATACCGCTTTAGAGTGATTCTCCTCATCATAAAATTCAATTGGTTCATTCAATGAACTTATTGATGCCTTTTATAACCACTTCCATATTCACATGGGTCCCAAGATGACCCTTGTGGATTTAATGACATGCAAACAAAAAGAGGATGAGAAAGTAACTGATTTCATAGGATGATATCAAACACTTTATTCACAAGTGAATGTTAAGATTCCTGATGTCGACCTTCAATGAATTTTCATTTCCAACTTACAAGATAAACACCAAAGAAAACCTGAAATGTTGATATTTTCATCCTTGACATAGTTATGTACAACCCTTCATGACTATCAAAATTCGACTGGTGGTTGTGATGTGAAAAATCCCCCTAGTTGCATTGAAAAATCCAAATCTACAATTGAGAACAATTATCAACCTTTCAAGAAGTGGAATAAATGTTTTTTTCAACTGAATCTGCCTCAAACAAGTCAACAAACTAATAATCAAGTGGCTTCTATCAAGATGACAACTCCTTACGGGGAACGGGAGAGAGAGTTCACTCCTTTACCTAATACCCTTCATAATACCATGTTGCAACTCATTGACAAGAACAGGTTTACCTTACCTCCCATTAGAGAACGTGACCCTAATATACCATTGCCTAAAGGCTTCCAAAAAAAATTCTTATTATCATTACCATCAACAAAATGGACATGGTACAAAATATTGTGTCTTAAACATCTTGTGCAAGACCTTATTGACAATAATAAAATTCAAATTGGAGGTGTGAATGTTCAAGGTAATAAATCTGTAGCCCCTCCTGATCAAAATTTGCAAATCTTTACAAATCCCATTCCTAAGCACAATATTTCATTTGTGAAAGCTAGTGAAACAAAGAATTATGTGATTAATGTTGATATAGATGATGACATGAATACTATTGAACAACATCCCACGTAAATTGTGATAGCATTTATCAAAGCTAGACCTCATAAGGGATCAACTAAAAATCCTCTTGACATTTCTTTCTCACAAAATGGCATACCTAGAAGCGTGCACCTGATGATCCTCTTTACATAGATGGCTAAATCAATGATAAGCCCACTAATGGTATATTGATTGATCCCGTCTATGGAGAGAATGTGATCACATAAGAATTCTTGTATGTGCATGAACTATATCAAGATCTACATATGAAAAACTGAAAGCATGGATCAAGACACATAATGGATTTTCTTGCCCTACGATAGGCTCAATAGATCTCCCTATAAAAGTGGGACCGAAAACATTAACTGTCTCATTTTCCATCATTCTGCAATCAAACCAATTTCGTGTGAAGCTAGGATACCCATGGCTTTTTTGCATGAATTTTGTCCCTTTGGTTGTGCATAAATGTCTAAATTTTCCATTTGGAAATGATATCTTTACTGTGCATCATAATGGATTTAATCCTATGTCAACAAAAGGAAATTTTTCATTAGATTAATTTTGGCCCAAAACTATGGAACCTATCAAGCCTCGTGAGGATTTCTTTTTCAAATCATATCAAAAGTTCAAGGCAAAGAAAATAGAAAAATTATCCCTTCTTTGAAACATGCCTCAAACTATAAATGAAAAACCTATCCTTGATGAAGCAATGATTGAACAAAAAGAACTTCCAAACATAAAAGAACAACCTATAGAAAAACCTCCTACATTTTCCTTCAAGAGACCACGAGATAACACAAAAAATCTTGTTGTCCCTCCTAGTGTCAAATAAGATTATAAAGCCAAAGAGAAAGCAGTTGAACAACCTACTGTTGTTTCTTCTATTCCTCCCAAGGAAAAGAAGGAACCTATGATTGACAAACCCATTCTTACACAAACAAAAATTTACAAAATATTGAAAAGAAATCAAAGTGCTAGAGAGTGTAGGCATAGGAAACCTGCTATTGCTCGTAGATTAAAAACTCAAGAAGACAAGAACAACATAAAAAATCAGAATCCAAACTTACTTGAAGAAAAGCATGATGATCCTATACCTTCGCCACAACATAAACAATAACATTGTATGGACATTGTTATTCAACCTCCTGTTATGATAAATCTAAATGATGACATCAACATAGCAAAAATTGATGAACAAGTGCATGATGAAATGAATAAATTGTTTTCTTCTTCTATGAACTTAAATGACAAATCTCCTAAAAAGAGTGTTGAACCTAGTGCTTCTCCTAGTTCGACACTTTCTCTTTTCCCTTTGGCTAGTTTCTCACTTTCCATTTATATCGAGTGAAATTGGGATGTGAACGACCTACTTTAGGTTGACTGACATGTGCCTTACTAGTCTTTTACATTATTTCTTTTTATTTTGTGTGATTACATGTGTGTAATGTGATCCCATGTGTTGTTTCATTTGATGTACCTCTCTCTTTTTGTGCATTCCTCTATATGTATCTTTCATTCTTCTATATGTCATAATCATTTAATTTGTCTTGTGTTTTCCTTTTGGGATGAAGCAACACATCAAGACATTTGGGTCTCTTCCATGTTGACCCAAAAGCTTTTCTCTTATCATTTTCCATTCGTCTTGTGTTTTCCTTTTGGGGATGATGCAAGGCATCAAGACATTCAGGTCTCTTCCATGTTGACTTGAAAGGATTTTTCTTTGCTTTCACTCTTTTTGTGTCATTCTTCCAGTTCTATGAGTATTTGGGGAATGATGATAGTTCCATGCTCTATGACAATATTGTAGAAAAAACATACCGGCCCTGAATCCATAGATCCCTTATGTATTTGTGGGGGCAACCCTTCCTATTTCATGATGCAACTTATTTCGAAAACATATGACTTGGCATAGGGTTTTCTGAGAAAAGTTCTCATGTCTTAGGAAAAATATTTGGCTAATTTAAAGCAATTGCTCACAGTAATGGTGTACCAGTCACTTTAAAGTGGGGGCATACATCGATGACATCTTTCAATAAAATTTCATGGTGTGATTTTTCTTTTCTCTTGTGATGTGTCCTCTTCTTGGTGGTGTCATTGGGTTTGATGTCATCCAAGAGTGTATGATCTACCATTATGACATGATGCAAATGAGGCATCCCACGAGTGACGATCTGACACCTTGACTTGTCCTCTCTTGGAGACATTAGGCACATGCTCCCTAAGAAGAGGACCTTTACATGAAAAAAAAAATCAATTTAACAAAAAAATTACATTGCAAAAACATTACAAAAGTATTACATTGTGGTGTTGTATCAAAGTTGTTAGGAGGATAACTTCGATATGATATGAGAGGCTAATATGATTCTCTCATTTTCCACTTTATTGGGACAACTCACCTAGTGGATAGATTGAGGTTCCACTACCCCAGAGTGAGCAACATATGTCATGGAAAAATAGCCTAGATGTGTTCCACATCGTGTTGGACCATCGAAGCTTGATCCTTTTTCTTGGACAAACAACCCCGTTCCACATCACGTTGGGACAGTTGTGCTTGATCCTTTAGTTTTTCTTTATTGGCCTTTGACAAGGTATGGCTATGTATCTTTATTATTGTTCCATACTTAATCATATTGAATGTCTAATTTAGTGTGAGTTTGACATGGGGTCACCCTCTCACTAAAGTGGGGGAAAAATGTAGTGTCAAAATAAGTAATCTTTTTTCACACTTAATTGGGATAATTGACATAAATTTGAATCAATTGTATCTTGGAATGATGTTGTAATGTGTTGTACGCACTCACATCATTCTAGGGTCCTTATTTAATTAAAATGTACCTTAAATTTCCCTTTGCAAGAGTGTTGTAACACACTTTCACAGTTTTCTAGGGTTCAATTAATGAATTAAGCCTAACTGGCCCCTTTTAATAAAATGTACCTAATGTGTACCCTATTTAGGTGTTGTAAAGTGTTGTAACACACTTTCACATTTATCTAGGGTCCCCTTAGTTAATTGTCGTTAATTGGAGTTAATCAGCCCCTTTAATTCAAATTTAAACCTTATTTAGGACACTTCCTGAAGATCTATCCCAACACCTAGAATTCAAACTACATAACAATTATTTGGGAAAAATCAATGTCCTAGAAATTGGTGCTAGGACCCATTCACCCTAGGTGGCGAATGGGTCCTCCCTCTATAGGACCCCTCTTTATCAGTTGATTCTAAATGGGTTTTTGACCCTCTTTCCATCCCCTAGGGTTAGGTCCTAGAAAACTAAGTCATGACCCATTCACCCTACACTAGTACACAAACAATAATATATGACTAAATAAACTACTAAAATTGCATATAAATGACTAACTTTAGTCACGTGACTATTAGTGGTTTATTTGTAGTTATTTATAACACCACTAAATTTATAACTAAACAATTTTAGTCATTTATTTAGTTATTAATTTTAGTCATTAATTTGGTCATTGATTTGGTCATTTATTTAGTCATATATTTAGTCATTAATTTTAGTCACATGATTATTTTAGTGGTTTATTTGTAGTCATTTATAACACCACCAAATTTATGACTAAACTATTTTAGTCATTGATTCAGCCAAATTAATTTAGTCGTTAATTTAATCATTTATTTAGTCACATATTTAGTCATGTATTTAGTCATGTATTTAGTCATGTATTTAGTTATATATTTAGTGGTTTATTTTAGTCATTAATCTAGTCATTGATTTGATCATTGATTTAGTTGTTTATTTAGTCATTTATTTAGTCATATATTTAGTCATTAATTTGGTCATTGATTTGGTCATTTATTTAGTCATTAATTTAGTCATTAATTTTAGTCACGTGACTATTTTAGTGGTTTATTTGTAGTCATTTATAACACCACCAAATTTATGACTAAACTATTTGTCATTTATTTAGTCATGGTAATGATTCGTTTAGTCATATATTTAGTCATTAATTTAGTTATATATTTAGTCATTAATTTAGTCATTGATTGTTGTTAACTGGTCATTTATTTAGTCATGGTGGTCATTTATTTAGTCATATATTTAGTCATTAATTTAGTCATATATTTAATCATTAATTTAGTCATGTATTTAGTCATGTATTTAGTCATTACAAATTAAATCTAACTTAATTAATCCTCACAAATTTATGCATATAAACTTCAAGTATCATAGATATTCAAATGTTAAAGAACACCATGAAATGAAGACTAAAATGCTTGAACAAATATACAAACACAAACATATTACAAATCAAGAGGAGTCACAACACAATATTATGAGTGGAGAAAAAACCACTCTAAAAATTTACTTCATTATGTGTCATTGGCAAATCAAAATCTCATTGGTTACATTCAATGTCTCAATGACACTGTACAACTTACAGACATTATATAAACAAAATACTCCTATTTTCATATACTTATACTATTTTCCCCTTAATTGCGGTCCTTTTGGAAGGGCAGCGACCTCCTATAGGGGCTTTACCCATTTAATCCCCTTGAAAATCCATAACTTTCCTACCGCTATTGGTTTTGGCTCCTCCAAAATATTTTTCACTCGTATCCACCTTTCACTTCTCCAATTGGAGTTGTAGCCTAAAAATAAGGTTTTGAAATTTGCACATCAAAAACTCAAAAAAATCAAATAATACAAAGGATAAAATTCAAACATTTCTTTTCATTTTCCAACTATGGCACCCTAAACTTAGGCGCTAGATATAGTGAATGTATCAGAATTAGATATAACATCCATCAAAAACATATTTGGAAGTAGATTTTTATCAGATATTATAGTTGCAAGTTCCATTAATTATAATAAAGATAAATAGTTTTACCTTTCTGCATCAACTAATGCAATTCTAATAACTTTTAGAGGATCGACAATGCTATCCTTTATCATATCAACATACTCACCTGCAAGTTGCAACATAACATTAAACTTATTAATTAGACTCAACATTTAAAAAAGAAAAAGAAACTTCAAACATTATCAATTTAGTAGAAAAATAATCAATTTCAAATTTCAAAGTAGCCAATGCTTCACTCTCTCCACTCTGTTATGTGCATTATTCCAAGTGGGTGTTTAATATTTTGCAATGTAGCAATAAAGGAGAAAATTTATCATTATTTATCTACATGGTGTTTTTTTATTAAGATAGCATGTTATTGAATAATTGATCTAATAGCTAATTTCTATATGAATGCAAGTATTCTTGTATATTCCACACCTTGTAAATTTTTCATACGGTATAAATAAAGGGAAACCTCCCATGATGATTTTAACAAAAAGTATAGGATGTTGCACTTACATGAAGTATGTCCAAGACTGGGAAAGCTTTTGTGACCTTCCCTTACGACGTGTTCATTGCCATGACACTCAACCCTCCTTGTAATGTTATCAAATTTCTGGAACAACCTCATACCAGTTAGAAGGCTAATTTGAATCATCAATGATAAAATAATAATAATAATAAATAAAGAGCTTGCCACCAAAATGATCATTAATCAGGAAGAGAAAAAGAACTAAGACTAAAGTTTAGTACTAGAGGTTGATAAGTTGTTTTCAACTGATATGCCATCTAGAAAACACCACCAAAAAAATTTAGGGTGAGTTCAGTCAACTGCATCTTTCATAGCATCAGTGACAACAACAGTTACAAGTACTAAGAACAAAAGCCCTGTCATAAACTCAGATCAAGAATTTAAATTTATCAATAGTTGTCCTAAATCAACTAAAATAGAAAACCATTTATACAAAGATAGAATGCAAAGCAAATAAGAATGTTACCTAGAATAGCATGGTGTAACTCATTAATATTTCTGTGAAAAAAAAGTAGATAAAAATTACAATCGATGGTACAATTACTACAAGTATCCTATAACAGTTTACACCCTTCTCGTCAGACATGGAACTGCAAATATCTATAGCAGATGTAAGCGGATTCTTTATTAATTCACCAGCTTAAGAAAACAAACAAACAAAAGTAATTATGTTAGGAAATATATCCAGTTTTAATCCACTTCTTTAAAAATTGCTTTGTTGTCATGTACATGAAAAGAAATAAGTCATAGAGTGCCTACAATAAATATTTGCAACTGTTTATGCCTTTGTTTGTCAGGTGATAGGAAATATGTAAGCTGATTAATAAGAATGATGAGACTACATTTCTTACTACATGTTAGATCCAGTTAAAAAAAAGGCTAGTTCTTTTAGAAATTAAACTTAAACATTGAACATATGTCGAGCAGATTGAGAATACTACACTAACAATCTCCAAAGATGAACATTTCAACATCATTAGTAATGTTGCTAAAGTTGTATGGGATTTATAATCCAAGCTTAAAAGGTCCAAGAAGGGAATGCACCTTTCATCAATAAATAACTCAACAGCCTTCTCATTTGTTGCACTAAGGACACCAGTCATAGTACCACCTGCTTGACTAGTAGAATAAGCAAGATCCATGGAAGGATACTTCACATTGTGTGGAGCTTTGAAGGTTAATGAACCCAACCTGCATAAAGCCATATGATCTTTGCTTATTTTGGAACCTAAACATCTAGTTTGTGTATCACAACCATTTAAGAAGATAATTCAATGAACAAGGACTAATTTTCACTCACTAAAGTTGACTGCTACATTAACAGCTTCAAATAAGTAACCATTCCTATTCAAAAATAAAATCAGAAGCAAACCAGCTTAAGATTAAAAACACATACTTGCAAAGTTAAAGTTGAGGCCAAGTAATCTCTGAACATGGAACTCTCTTAGGCCATGACATTGTAAATAGTATTGGAAATCGCATGTTTGGCTATCCCAGTTGAGCCAAAATAGAGAAATCCTAGTAGATATAATTGATAAAATCTCTATCAAACACTTATGACATAAATAGAAATGAAACATATAGTCATAAACAAGAGAAATTTTTTATCATACCTGTGTTTCTATCATTGAATGAATTATTGATTGTGGGTGAATTACGATCTCAATATCATCATAGTCAACTCCATAAAGATAGTGTGCTTCTATAACCTCAAGACCCTAGAATCACAGGTGCACATTTTGGAAGGAAAAAATCTCAACAAAATAGAAAAAGAAAACATTCAAATACAATAGAAGCGAATCACAACAAAGCAAATATGCTATACCTTATTGAATAGGGTAGCAATGTCAACTGTAATCTTTTTCCTTGTGTTCCAATTAGGATGCTTAAGAGCATCTGCAACTTTCACATCCTTTAGTTTCTCCACTAGCCAATCAATGATGAGAAAAGAACCCAATTAACCAGATCAGCTATTTTCCTTGACAATCACTTCCTAAAAAGTTTTAGGTTTCATTTTTAATCAAAATATACAACTATGTCCCATTTAATGGACTAAGTTTAATCATCGCCCAAACATTAAAAAATAACAATCTCTAGCTTTAATATAAAATCACTAGCATATTCACTAAATAGTGAAACCCTAAACCCGTATGGCCTCAAAACATGCAAAACAAATGCTTTTAGAGCTGATAAAAGGAAAATTCAAAATACAATAGAAGGCAATAGACAACCACCTATAAATGGAAAGCTGACCTAGAAATACCAGATAAGCTCTCCATTGTTTAAAAGTGAAAAAGAATATGAAATACCACCAAGATCTTTGCAAACTAACATGATATACAAAGTGAAGTTGGTAGGATTACTAACCAGAAAGAACAACAGGAATTCAAGGGTTTGCACAATACACAACAAAGAGGAACAAGAGGGAAAAACATAATAGTAGGTTGGCCATTATTCTTGAAAATCGTAAATATAATGAAATCATGCCTTATCCCATTAGAAATAAAGAGAATCTAATGTCTACTACAAAACAAGACACAGGGAGCACATAGGACCCTTGTTATATCAAACTTTAGAGCACAGGAGATCATATAATCTAAACTTGTAAAGTTGTAAAAGCACTAAAAGGCCCACAACCATGACTTCACATTTGCTAGGTGGAAGGAGGCCAACTTATTACACATCATTTTTCCACATAGCATCATAGAAAGCAAACAATACCTAGGTTTCAACAATTGTCTATTTTCTAGGAGAAACTAGGCTAGAAGCAAGTTAAATAGATTATTTGAAGCACCTGGTTTTCTTTCCATTTAAGTTGAGCATCATCTTGGGGTTGGCCATCTTAAGGTTCTTGTCATTTTCTCATTAGTCGTCAATGAGGCTTCTATATAAGATTTTTCTATAAAAAATTCTTGTCAATGCAGTGTTCATGGGATTGAGTAATTTGGACTCTTTGTGTGCCTCTAGTGGCAATAGGGATTCTAAATGTGACCTTGGCTTCTAGTTAACTAGAAAAGGTCATAAGATGTTTTAGGTGTTTTAGACTTTGTTAAAGATTATTGGACTAAAACAATATGTTGTTGGGAAATAGTCTTCGTATGCTTTAGCTAATCCCTAATATGAAAGAAAGTGAGGGTACAGGGCTGGGGAAGGCATATGGGAAAAATGCAAGCCAAAACGACAGCTCAAATGCAAAAGGATTTAGATCAAGTTCAGCAGAAGGGGGAAATAAGGTCCCATATGTTTCTTAGAATCTACATTCAGGGTGCCTTAATACATTTCCATAACAAACAACCTAAGAGAGAATGTTGAAAGTGAGTCTACAATAAAAAGGGAAGAGAAAAGAAAGCACAAATGGGTAAGGCTTCAGGCAAAGAAGACAAGGCTAAGAGCATAATCTAAGAAGACAAGTTTTTTACAAGGGAGTGAACAACACTCTAGAAAATAGTTTGAAGACATAAAGAACATAAGCAGGAGGAACACTATAAGAGCCATGATTGCATTGGATAGGTATTTGATGAATACTCAGAAACTTGAATCAAAATCTGATTATCCTTTCCAAAAAGCTACAACATTTTCAGTGAAATGGGGTAACATTTAACAATCTCCAAACAAAACACTCAATCCAAAAAATAGGGCTAACATATAAATTGTTGTACTTTTAAAAGACCAATATTCGAAAAGAGAACATTGAATTAAGTTCCAACTCCTTACAATGCTTAAAAGCATCTCCACAAGGACAAAAAAATCAAGTACTGTAAAGTTAGATATGCATAATCAAGAATACCAAGCTGATTCTAATCTAGAACTTCAAAAATGAATTTCACAGATCAATGTCAGTGTCACCATTCTCTATTCACATGATAGAGATTGCAAAATAAGAGACATTGTTCCATGCACATTCTTCCTCCCCTAAAGGGATAACTGGCATTGGAAAGTTTCTTAATGATACAATACTATTGAATTATATCTCATGAAACAACAGTCAAACTATTCAACTCTTCATATATCTCATTAATGAGATATTTACAGGCATAACAAAACCTAGAAACCCTTATATTAAGCCATTCCATTTTCCATGTAAATAAATACCCACAAGTTTTTAGAAAATATATTCTAGCATCAACTACCAGGAAAACTGCCCATATTTGAACTGAGCAAAACTAATTATATGGTATCATCAGTACTTTACAGTGAAGTGTCGCAACCAAAGATCGTACATAGCCATATGGAATGCATCATTTTTTATTGGAGGTGAGTGCCACTCAAAGTGTTTTTGGACATGTAAAATAAGGCATTACTCCATTAGGAAATGTACCTATTAGACTTCCAAATAAACACTAACACAAGAGACCAACAATCACTATTTCATAGTTTCTATCCTAGGGAGTATGGTATTGTAGCCTACAAATGACATATACATATTGCATAGCATTGAGAAGACGTCACATTTGATACTTTTTCAAACACCCACAATCTCAATTATGAATCCGAAACAGTTATAAGTTAAAACCTGTCAAACCTGAAAAAAAATCATGTAATTGGAAGACTTCAAAGGCAAGTGTGAGAATAGAAATGCAGAAAACTCGAACACAATGGGGGACAAAAGGACTTAGCTAGAGAGAGGAAATTTGATAACAGAAAATGGAATTACGTGCAAACTGCAAAAAAATCTCCAAATTTCCAAAACTTGAAAATACAAAGGAATCAAAATATGATTCAGAACTACAGAAAAATTGTATAGAAACTTGAAAAACTTTCTACCTTAATGTATCTGTATCTGAAAGAAATTCAAGATGGATGTCTAGGACAATTGTGCAAATATCATTCTCCTGATTTTAAAAGTTATGTCCCTGAATCCAAGTACTGAAGGCTACATTTTCAAGTCTTACATACATGTGTTCCAGGAAAATAAAGTAATGTTGCATGCCAATCTGTTGTGTACATTAGATTGAACTGAATGTGCTCCCATCAAAATGCATCTCTTACATGTAACTACAGAATAATATTAGAAATTTTTATTTTTCTTAGCAATTTGTGAATCCCTGATTGCATCCCAGAATGGAAAGAAATCATGTCCACCTTCCTGTTGATAATCATTTCAGTTGAGTAGCTAATTAGATTAGCAAAGCCATGCTCAAAAAAACAAAGACTTAAACAAAACACATTGGCTTTTTCCCTTTAAAAAGATACACCAAAATGAATTTGAAAGTCTATTCACATGATAAAGAAAAAACAATTACAAGAAAGATGTGTGATCGCAAGAACTTTGAAAAATCATTCAAGTCCCAGATTCTACAATCAAATTGACCTAGTTAACTCAAGAAACAATGTCAACACCCATGCCCTACCATTTATCCCACATAAAATAGGAAAAAAAAACAAGAAAAAGATAATTTTGGAGACTTCTGAAAATGATGACCTATTATCTTACTTGGTTGTGTATTGACATTGCATGTAAGAGTTACTTTTGATTTTAAATATCGGTGCATTGCATATGCAACTCTCTTCTATCTTTTGTATAGCTAGAAAAATATGAGGGACATGTTGCTGCAACTACTTCAGTCCAACTATGTTTATCTTTAGGAAGCTCTCAGTAGTAGTTGTATGATTCAAAATTAAATCATCAACTCTACTGGGAGGGACTGGATTGGGGAAGTTGAAGTGGCCTAGACCAGTATCTTCCTGTGTGAAGAAAGAGAGTACCTCCCTATGTGAAGAAAGAAAATTTCTTTTTCAACTTGTAGATAATAAGTGACATTTGAGATGAAGTGCAAATCACAAGTTGCACTCATAGCAGACAAGGTCAGCTTTCTAGGCCTAAAGCTTACAAAGATTCAGAATTTCATTATTGGAACTCAAGAATCCACAGGTTCTGTTATGTGATATTGCCTTAACTTTTTTTCACTTTCATATCACTGAAGACCACGTTTCTAGATTTGTTGAACTGGATTTGAATTTGACTTTGTAGCTAAGTAGTAGTTGAATCTCTCATTCAGATTGCCAAAGATTTGTTTCTTTATTGGTGCTATCACTACAAATAACATGTTATAAATTATAATATTAGATTAAACAAACCCAATACCAACCATTCAAAATAAATCTTTGAACCCACCAAAATGTTAAAATCAATATACACAACATTGTTGCATTGTCAAAGAGAAATGGGTTGTTATCTATGACTATAGAATGCAAGGAATTCAAAATGAATAATTGAACTTGGCCATTTTGCATGGAACAGGGAAAATATTTCACCAAATAGTAAAGAAGATTAATTTTCATTCTATGTTGCACTTAAGATGATAGCTAGTGATGGCATATTTATGTTATAATATGAAAACAGACACAAAGATGCATAAGACCATGCATGTTCTGCACCAATTCATACTCCAATATGAAAATAGACAAACCAAATTTCTTAACCAATATTTTAGTTTAGAGGTCTATGCAATTACCTCAACCAACCCAGTATGCAATGTTGTGAATTGCTCCATGCTGATGGACTTGAGAATATCCTTAAGATTATAAACATCAAGCTCCTTAAGTACAAGTGCAAACTTTTTCCAATCAAGGACATCATTGAAAGGCAGATCGTAGTAATCAGATAGGATAACTGTGAAAAAAAAAATTCAAAGCATCCTAGTCAATATGTGCCCATTTTATGTTCATGCATTTACAAATTAAACTAAACCCTGAGAATAACTTAAAACATTTAAAATTTAAAATAAAGTTGAAAACTTGAAGAATAATTAAGCCTGTACCTATCCTATCTCACAACCTAAATAGAATCTGATTTTTAAAGCCACTTGCCATAATCCTAGCAATGGTATACAATGTAACGTAAATAATTCTTCTAGATGTCATACAAAGATGGTTATTAGTAGAGAACTCTAAATTCTAACTGTCATAACTTTTCATGGACATAACCCACCCAGAATCTGATTTTTAAAGCCACTTAGGTAACACTAGCAATAGTATAGTATGCAACTTAAATATTCGATAACACACTTCCTCAGGTGTCTAGATGTCATACAAAGATGGTTGTTTATAGGAGTGACTCTAGAATCTGTCATAACTTTTTTATGGACGTTCCTAAATATTCATTAGAATACTGTGGCATTCTGTTATAAGATTGGATAACCCAGGCATTGGTACTTATGAATTAGATTCTAATTGGGCTCATGTTTGGAACTTGTAGAACCTTTAGAATTATATAAACCAATTACAAAGCCAAAAATAAGAGATTAAGCATAATAAAAGTGTGTAATATTGTAAAATTGCACCTAGGGGCAATTCCATATTTCCATATTTTTTCCTAGCATTTATGACTCTCCAAAACATTAATGACAAAACCCCTCGAGTCGAAATTTCTCGATTCTAACTTCAGGAGGACAAGTGGTTGAGCAACAGAAGCTTGGTGATGCATTCCCCGAGAATATAGGCTTTGGACGAATGCGCAACATGCAAATTTCTGCGCAATGCGCTAGCATCCTGGTTGTTTCCTAAGATCGAAACATGGAATATGGAAGGTTAACACCTACGACTCTTGTCCTGGTGGTTACATTCTGAAAGGAACGACTCTTTACCATATTTGCAAGAATAAGAACCTCTTTTTGCCTCTCATTTGAAGGTTGGAAGATTGGAAAACTACACAATAGCTCTCATTCAAGTCCTTGCTACCAGTTTGAGACTTCTCCTTGATAGCAGCACTCTCACAGGCGAAGCCATGCCAAAATGAGGTCCCCCTAGCAACAACATTTCTCAAGCAAGCACTCAGTGGTGCATCTGCATGCTTCAGAGAGGGCCTTGGCTCATGGGTAATGCTCTCTCTCCCTTTCTCACTTCCCTTTTACAAGCATTTTCCTACTCTTTCGTGGTGCAGGTTCTACTCCTCGAGCGAGTATTGCTTTCACCACACACTTATCGTGGTGTGGGTTCTACTCCTTGAGAGGGTATTGCTTTCACCACACACTTCATTTACTCCTTTTGCAATCCTTTCCAACTTGGCTATCCATGGAGGTGGAAACACCAAAGAGGAGTCTGACTGAGGCAGGCTCCTATACAGCCACCCAACAACTTTCTCCTTGATCTCTTGTGTGCAGGTTACAAAAAGGAACTTGGAGTGAAGATTCGAGTGTCTGAGAAAAGGGAAAGCTTTCTCCAAGCATCTTGATATTTCTTTCAGTATTTGGCTTTCCAATTAGTTAACAACTCTGTTTGTATCACTCTCGATTCTATGAGTTGGATTACTTTTTGTCTATTCGGTTCCTAAGTTCTTTGTTACTCAGGACGCCAACGCAACTTTTAGACAATAGCGAGTCGTGTTGGCATCCTATATTTGCACTGATGTCCTCTGTCTGAGAGCTCTCTCTTCTAGGAAATAAAACTTCTAATCAGGATCTCTCAGGACCCCAGACTATTTCCTCTGAGACATAATTGTGTTCTTGGTTCTTTATGATTATGCTAACTTGAGGTGTATAAGGGCAGTTTGTTCCCTGGTGATCTCTCAAGAAAGGAGAGACCTGTGTGCAGCAAATCCCTCTTATATCACATTTTGGTGAACCTGGCATGAATGTTGGAAGTTTATTTGCGATGTTGCACATTCACCATGGTGACTTTTATGAGGAAGATTTTGATATTCTGGAGGATGCTCTAGATGACTTCTTAGAAGCATTTCCCCCTATTTGTAAATCTCCTGAACAAGTCTCTTCTCAAGAGGATGAGGGAACAGTAAATGTGGTGGTGGTCTTAGTGGCTCCTCCAAGCCCTAAGAAACTCATCATCTACATAACCTAACCCCAGCCGACCCTACCGTCTATGGAATTTCATGTCGCAATGATTCACCAAACTTGTATTCAAATTTTGTGAGAGCTACGGATTCTACATCTTATAACACCGTTGGACACACATCCCACAAGGAGTAATAGAAAAAAACATGGATCAACAACCTTCTATTCCTACCTCACAACCTACTTCTTTACCACCTTCCCAATTGAACCTTCCTACAGTACCTAAACCTACGATCAAAGCACCAGGTGATTATGATCTTGTCAAGCAGCTTCATGTTACTTCGGCTAAGATCTTGCTTTGGGACTTGCTTTAGACCACCCCGGTTTATCAAAGATGCTTTAGGAGGCCCTGCAAAAGATTCTCTTGCCTACCTCCACTAGGCCGATGGATGTTAATGCATTGTTGGCCCATATTCGTGCGGATTCACTAAATATTATGTTCCACCCGCAAGAACTCTCGTCTCTAGATGTGCAAAAGCAAGCAAAACCTTTGATGATCATAATCAACATTAATAACATCAGTATTAGGCATACCCTCATTGATATCGGATCGATGCTCAACGTTTGTGGTATGGACTTACTACCTAAAATTAAGGTTGATTCATCTTCTTTGGCAATTTCCTCTTTGTACATTCATGGATTTGATAATGTTGGTCACCAAGCTCTAGGTACGATAATACTACCATTGTAGCTAGGCCTTGTTACCTTACCCATGTTGGTTTATGTGATGCCTAGGCCTTTTCCTTATAATCTCCTCTTAGGGAGACCTTGGATCCACGCCATGGGTGTGGTAACCTCCACTTTACACCGTTCTTTGAATTTTTTTCGCAAACAATCGAGTAGTCACAATCAAAGCAGATCCAGAGGGTGTTCGCCTCTGTGAGCTAGTTGCTTCCGGTCATGCCTCAACTATGCCCACCCTCAAGAATTGTATTCCTTCCTTAACTGTTGATGCTATGGCATGTTCTTCATTGATACCCTCTATGGAGATCATTCCCAGGGCTAGTGTCAAAACTAAAGAACCGTCTAAAGCAAAGGATCCTAGCTCTCCCGTATCATCTTCTCAAATAAATGCTTTCCTTGGAGATGATTGGGGTTCCTTGAACTTTTAAAATTATTCATTGCGGAGTACAAGGTGGACCACTCTTGCATAGACTTTCCACATGCCCCTAGTACAAAGGTGGATAATACTCCCATGGAGGAGAAGAAGAGCTATCCTATCCAGGAAATCACTCCTCGCACTGAGGAGAACGATCCGCCTCTTGCAAAAGAAATTAACATTTGTGAATCCAACAAAGGAGGCCAAACTACCCCCATAGAGACATTTGGCGTTCGTTGGTGGAACAAAGCACTCTATGCGGATCTGCCACCCCCTGAGGTTTTACAAACTCGCTATGGATTCATCTATGAGCTCGCTTCTTGATATGGTTATGGGAAAAAAGGTCTAGGACGTATCAGGTAGGGAATTCAAGTCCCCATCAATCTTAAACCAAGGCAATGTAACTTGGGACTAGGTTGTTGTATTGAACAATCTAAGCTAAAACCTTGGTGGAGTGTTAATATGATTTTGGTCAAGCCATTAAACCTCATCCACCCTGAGTTAATAGAGGAAAAGGAGCAAGCTGAGAATATTCCTCTGGATATCTTCTCTTCTGATGAAGCATTAGAGGAATTTCTTGGCGCATACTCCTTGCTACCCCCTTATCATCACCAAAGATGTTTCTCATATTGCTTGAATAGCCAAGCGTATTTCGGGGAATCTATCTTGTATGTTGATGAGGAGGACCCTCTATCTAATACTAGTAATGACGTTGCAACACCTAAGCATGAAGATGAAAGTTCCCCTGTAAAAGGGGATACTGTTGAGGTCCCTATTGATCCCATATCCCCTAAAAAGGTGATCAAAATCAAAAAGTGTCTTTCTTTGGAAGAAGCAAATGAACACTCTAATATCTTGCGCTCTCATCCCAACATATTCGCTTTGACATATGAGGATATGCTTGGTATTGATGAATCTATAGTGGTTCAAAATATCATCCTATGTCCCGATGCCAAGCTGGTTAAGCAAAAAATCCAAAAAATCAATCCTAGAGTGGCATTAATTGTTAAGACTGAGATAGAGAAACTGTTAAAACCAGGCTTTATCTGTCCCATCCATTATTTTCCTTGGAATTCAAACATAGTTGTTGTTAGTGAACCTGATGGTCTTATTCACATATGCATCGATTTTTGAGACCTTAATAAGGCTTCTCTTAAAGATGATTTTTCGTTACCTAATATAGATATGATTGTTGAATCGATTGCATGCCATGCATTGCTTTCTTTCATGAATGGCTTCTCAGGTTATAATCAGATACATATTAACCCGGACAATTAGTACAAGATAGCCTTTACTACCCCATGGGGTACCTTTTGTTACACTACAACAAATCCTTGTGATTTGCTCCATTTTTTGCTTCCACCCACTGTTTTAATGTATTTTTTGCCATTTTTTTGAAAACATCAGTGCTATTTATTGGGAAGGCACTATTTTTGGAATTTATTTGCGCTAACTAGGATAAGTCGGTGCTAATTTTGGTGCTACTTTTCGTTGACATTAGCACCGTCTTTGGCACTGATATTGGCTCCGAGTGTGACGCCATCGTTAGCACCACATTTGGCTCCAACTTTAGCTTTGAGTTTAGCGTCACTTTGAGCTCCAATTTTAGCTTCAAGTTTAGTTCCGGTTTAGACACCCCTATATCAAGGAGAGAATCACTTACGTCACCTCGACAAGGTATATCTACAAGTACTCGACGAAACACAACTCTTGGATATAACGAAGTAATGTCGATGAGACATTAAGATATTAGTAAGACAAATAAGATTGTCTCATCGATACTCCTCAAGTAATGATCAAAATCATACACCGCTATACTGCTAAGAAGGTGAGCAACATATGTGGTAGAGCGGTATACACCGTAACCCCACAACAAGAAGCCTTGAGCAAGGCGGTAGTGCAATAAACAGCAGAACAAAAGGGAAAAACATCGCCATACTGTAGCGATAATCACAAGTCTCCCCAACATGGAAAAGTTACACTAATATATAAAGAAATACTGCCAAAGGAAAATATCGATGAGACACTGGCATATCGACAAGAGATATTAACTTGTCTCATCAACACCGACAACCAATATCAGAGGAACATAAGATCTAATTTCGATGAGACATTGAGATATTGGTAAAACAAATAAGATTGTCTCATCAACACTCTTCAAGAAATGATCAAAATCATACAACGCTATACCACTGGGAAGGTAAGCAACATATGTGGTAGAGCAGTATACATCGTAACCCCATAGTAGGAAGTCTTGAGCAAAGCGGTAGTGCAGTAAACAACAAAAAGGAAGTGTAGAACATGGTACCAAACTGTAGCAAGTATAATAAGAGACGGTGGTAGTATGGTACTCATGGCATCATTACAATTTACAACACTAAATGCAGCAAATCACGTCAGTAACAATCCATTTGAATATAGCCTGCCAAAATTCTCTAAAACTCTAATAAACATACTCTAATTTTTTTGTCAAAATCTTATTTTCAGGCATAGCCTGCTAGAATGGAGTTTTCATTTTAATAAACATACAATAAAACCTTTGTTGAAACCTTATTTTTAGGCGTAGCCTGCCAAAATGGAGAAACTTGTTTCAGTAAAGAATGACAAAGAATGGTAAGGAGATGTGTGTGATAAGAGGCATAGGATTCATTGTTGTTTATCTGATTCCTGCTCTGATTAACAAAGGTTACAATGTTTGTGCTACTATTTGTAATCTAGGTATTTAATTAGCATATGTTTGCATAATCTCAAATTTCTTAATATGCTTTTGAAGTATCAATGTATCCTATATAGGGTTTAGGATGACTTCTTTTAATTTTAAAAAATAAATCAAATGCTTTTGAAGTATCAATGTGTCCTATATAGGGTTTAGAATAATTTCTTTTAATTTAAAAAATAAATAAATGTTGTATTTTCTTGTGTTTAGATAATGTGGAGATCTCCTAAATCTGCCCTAGCACATTTTCCTCTTTTGCACTGTGTTCATTACTCCAACTACTATGGTTTTTCATTTGAAATCTTTAATATCTTCATGATAGTGGCTTTTAAATAGATCTTAGTCTTTGCTTTAATCTTTATCATGGTAACCCTTGAGTTCCATAAGCCACCTTCAATCTCTTCTAAGAATGTTGTCTTAAGCTAGACTACATAGTATGCATATAAAGCAACTCCTTCATACCTATCATTGTTCCAAATCACCACTCATCACCTTCCTTAAAATGTTGCCTCGATAAGCACAATAACATGTTTTAAAATCATGGTTGCCAATGATTGACCATTAAGGTCACTACTTTCATCAAGATACAATGAATTTTTTGTCTTATAACTTAAGGCATTATGCAAGATAACATTATGAATTATTTGTTGTGTACAATATGATTTTCTTGCATATTTACTACTTTGCTAACTGCCTTTAAGACAGGATATTGCACCATCAGTTGCAATCTCAAACAACTCACTCACCGTCACTTGAAGATTTCTTTCATGAGCATCCTTGTATAAAATCAAACTATGCCCTATAGACTGCCTACTTACTAATATAGGGGACTCATTATTTCATGGTATTTTGAGTTTTATTTAGAAGGGGTTAATATGTGGCATTTTTATGTGCAGGAAGAATATATTTTGATGCAATGTTTTGGTATGGACGGTTTAGGCGAAATTGGATTGCTATCGGTGTCATAACCAGGTTGGATTGTACCTTGAGCCAATTTGAAACACTTACAGGTGTTTTTGCTCAGAAGAACCTGAGTGTAGGAATTTCCAAATATCTAATAGAGGAAGTTCCTACATTCTAAAGATAAAATCATAAATTTGCTATCCAATTTTTGATCCAACTTGACATCTTTAATCTTCGATAGAGAAAGTTTGTACATTCTAAGATAAAATCATAAATCTGCTTTTCTTTGTACATTCACTTGTTTGAATTGTTTCTTTAACAGTTTTAGGGCCATGTCCACATACATATCTTCTTTTGCTAGTTGAATGCTCAGGCTCTGCATTTTCTCCAATCTCCATCTAAAATAATCAACATGCATTAATTTATGTTGTACCTTGATTTGATGTGAAACACTTTTGGGTGTTTTCGCTCTGAAGCAGAATGTGTGTGTAGGAATTTCTAAATATCTGACAGAGGAAGTTCCTACATTCTAAAGATATATTCTATGAAACATTCCTTATTTTCTATGAAACAGTGTATATATTCTTGTACTTGTAAATATTATTTTATTATTATGTCTATTAAAAAAAATAGAGTTTGAATAAAAAATGCTTCACCCTTTTTTGTAAGTGAGTATGTGAATTATTGTTTAAGAAAAAATCTTACAATGTTTACATTTTTAGTTTAGTAGTTTCAAATATTCATTTTCTATGTATATAAAATTGTATGTGCTCTTTATCTCTAATGACATAAAATAGTAATGTCATCAGAATTAGGGTTTTCAATTTCAACACCATCATTGTCCACAACTTTCATATCTTGTTCACTTTTAAGTACAATCATCAAAATTTTATTTTTTATTTCTTGTCTCAGTTAATCTTGATTCCTTTTAGCACAACATAGTAGGTTGCATGTAAAATTTCAAACATTTTCTTTGCATTTTTTTGTATATATTATTTTCTCGGTGCATCATTATGTAACAACAATTTCACTTCTGAGATATACAGTAAAAACAAATGAAAGAACATGTTTTCTTTGTCAATGGAAATGTATGGTGAATACCCTATTTATTTCAGATAAGTGTGCAAGCGAAATAAGATGTAATGTCGGCCACGCAACCCTAGGGAAAGTTGCAATTAATTATTCAAACGTACTAATTTTTTTTTTTTTAAATAAGTATAATTAACATGGAAGTTCGCTACCCAATTGCCAACAACCCCTAAGGTTACGAGACTGAGTATACTTTAAACTCCAAATAAGAAACATGAATTGAAAACATATCATTGAATTACTTACAGAATTAAGAATGCATACATTCCATGCATGATAATTTACATCAAAGAATATGAAATACCACTTGATTCTAGATATCAATAAAATTACATCACTCATTCCCCGAATGAGAAAAATCCAATAAGTAAGGTTATATATTACAACTTCCACCTCGATAACAATGAGGGGTAACAAAATACAAGTTTCCAACTAAATGAATAAAATATGAAAAGATATTGGATCCCACAAGCTCTCCAACTGGAAATCTCGACAACACGAACAAGAAAAAACATCCCAACGGATTAAGGTGCACGCCACTCGACCACGTGGAATCCAAAAGGTTCCACTCCCTCTGCGCTAGGAGATAGTAACAAGGAATTCCTACAAGAATATCTACCTCTAGACACAGGATAATTCACAACTGATCTGAATAGATACAAGTACAACATTACTAATCACAAGGTTACAATGCTTCCAGACAACAAAGATCAATTGCACAAAACAACTAACTGACTCACGGTTGTCATAGGAAGAGTGTTACACAACATTTGATATGAGTTTCCTTGGCTCAACTATCTCAGACAACCAAACGTTATCCTAGCTCTACTCTCTAGAAAGCCGAACATTATCCTGGCTCAACTCTACCAGCCGCCGGACCCTCATACAAAATTGTGCTTCTCGTCTCCGCTCAAACCTTAAAAGTGAATGAGTTATGAGAGAGGAATTAGTTATCTTAATTAATCAGAGAGTTTTTCATTAATTCTTTTTAAGTTATCACTTGATTAAACCCTAGGTGAGTTACCCTGGCACCCCCCTGTGTGCCAGACCCCCACTAAGAGCCACTCTCCTATAGACAACACATACATGGTACAAAACCACAATCTAATAGTAACTAGATAAAACGAACTCTCCAATCCAAGGAGGTAACATATAACAAAATCCACTCCAAACACTTGGAGGATTACGAAATACAAAGTCCACTCCTTCCAAAGGAGATAGAACACAAAACCACTCCTAAACTCAAGGAGATACAAACATTCCCGTTCGTGAAAATCGGGTACATTAACAGGTTACCTTGATACACACTATCCAATACAAATAGTTGACATCATATTACGACAACCCCTATCATTAAGGAACCTCTGGAAGTCTTACATAATAGATGACTTAACTGCCCAACATTGAAAATGACTGAAGACATTCTTTCATAGCGTTTACGACAACTTAATTAACTAGAGTTAAGGTTTCTTAAACCCAAGTCAAACAATGACATAGTGCATGTAATTAGTTAAATAGATAACATTGGCAATATTAAAGTATTTAAACTTAATCATTTAATTTCTTTTTTTTTATATATATATAATGAATAAAATCAATATTTTAAATGAGATCATTTATTATAATGTCTATTTCATTTCAACTATGTAAATGAGATAATCATTTTAAAATTTCCTATTTTAAATATTAAAACATTATTTAAATATGTGTTTCAAAAATATCATTTTTATATTCAAGATTTTCTGATTATCAATAGTTAAAATCAAATCTTAAAAATAAATCACTACTTAGCAAAAAAAACCAGTCTGTTGCAACCTTGATACCTTTCGTTTTCAGATATGAGTTTCTCTAAAAATTTTACTAAAGGTGCGCCACCCAGTTTTGTAAAACCTCTAAAAAAATTAGCCATACCCAGTTCGTAAATATTTAGTTATGATTAATTGACTGACC
This sequence comes from Sequoia sempervirens, assembly GCA_007258455.2. NCBI lineage: Eukaryota > Viridiplantae > Streptophyta > Pinopsida > Cupressales > Cupressaceae > Sequoia > Sequoia sempervirens. The sequence goes on along the minus strand of VDFB02114567.1, from coordinate 23,476 downwards.
CTCCTTTGCCTCTTCACAGAAATTTTCTGTGAAATAATTTTATTTTTTAAAATATACAAAACATATTTATAAAATGGCATATTTATAAATATATACACTTAAATTCGTATTTTATAGATAAATTTTACAATTAAACAACAGAAAATGGAAACACATCAACACTTACTTTCAAAAAGAAGAACATAATGGAGATTTCCAAATACTCACACAAAGTTTTATTTTATTTTATTTTGTCTTCTTTCAAATTGCTATTGTTAAAATAAAAGATTTCCATTTGCAAAATTTGATTTCTTAACAACAATCTCAATTGTTCTAAGATCTATTCAAGATTCAAACAAAGAATTCGAAGACAAGATTTAACTGAAAATATAAATTTCATATACAATTAAAACATGAAAACCTATGATTTGAAGTTTGAATGAAGATCTTGAGAAGAAAATGAGTTGCAAATTCCAACTCTAAGCTTTTCCAGATTCCAAATCTTGATCTCCTTTTCCAAAATCCACAACCAAATTCCAAGGATGCAAGAACCTCCCTTAATCTTTCCTCAAACTTGGTTAAATAACCCCCAAATTTAAAATATCCAAGATATTTTATTTTTAAAATATTAAAAAGATATTTCATTTTTTAAATATAAAATTCAAAATATTATCTCATATTAAGTATTTTAAAATTAGAAGATATTTCATTTTTTGAATTAAATATTCAAAATAAATATCTCAATAAAATATATTATTTATTTTTGAATAAAATATTCAAAATAATATCTCAAATAAAATATATTATTTATTTTTGAATAATATATTCAAAATTTAATATCTCAATAAAATATATTAAATACTTGGAGATCTTTCTATTTTTTTTGAATTTAAAAATTAAATTATATCCAAATGAAAATTCTATGTATTTGAATGATTTAAAAACTAAATTGATTTTCAAATAAATTTAAACCATTTAATAATTGCATTTTTCAAAAGAACTTTCACTATTTGTTTTATTTAATCTTAACTATTATTTATCTAATCAATATCTTAATTTTAATTTATTTATTTTCTCAACAAAATAAATCTCATCAATTAGTCAATTGACTTAATCAAATAAATTTAATCACCAAGATAAATTTAATCAATAGTTTATATTATCAATTAAATAAAATAAAGTTGATTAAATAATAATTTAATTTAAAATACATAAATTAACATTTCTACCTCATAGATATTAATTCCCTCAGATAAAAACATGATCAAAACCTCAAAGATGACACAACTCAACAATATACAAAACACGAACTGACGACTCACTATGACAAGGTTGTGGTTTGACAAGGAACACCTCATTACTATCTCCCAATAATAATCCCGTTGGGATATGGACACGTTCAAACCTATGAAACCAGGTGGAGACGAAATCCTGTACCTACAAACCTGTAACCAAAACAATGCTGTACATGGATAATCATAACAATCACACCGTGAAGAGGAATCACGAAATTGTAGGGCGCTCGCAAGCGAGTGATACAACCCGTCCCCTTCACCCATATAGTCACATCAATACTGACAAAGATAAAGCATCATTAATCATTAGAAACACATATGTCAATAATATGATCAAAAGCATATAACATCATCAATTCAAATAACTGCTAAGTTAATCCAAAACACGCCACAAAGATAACATTAGAACAAAGTAACATCTCATCAAAATATATTATTCACATTGCTTTACAGTTCGTGAGAAAATCATAACCTAATTCCAAAATCAAAGCATAGATAGAAACACATACAAAGAAGAACACTGTCAAACAAAAGAGTCAAAATGGAGGGGCATTACATAAGACATAACTAATTGAATCTGATTTTCTATTGTACAATTGTTTTTTTATGCGAAGGCTATAGAAACTTATCATGGATTAGTTTTGGCTAAGAAACAAGGTGTTTCCAAACTATGGCTAGAGGGGGACTCTCTTAATGTGATTAATTGTCTCATGATGAAATGTCCTCCTTCATGGTCAATTGCCAATTTTATTAGTGACTTGATATCTAATATTAACTCTTTTGAGGAGATCAAAATCACACATGCTTTTTGTGAAGCGAACATGATGGTTGATGGGGTTGCCAACATGGGAGTGGCTGAGAGATTTGAGTAGGATTCTTTGGAATCGCTACCTCTTAATCTGAAGTGTATTTCTAATGATGACCAGCTGGCTTGTTTCTAAGTGAGATGTTCTTGTGGAAAGGTTTTTCATTATGATTTTAAGTTGGGTTTTGCATGTCAACCCTTTGCTCTTTTAGTTTCATTATTCTTTCCTTGGTTTATGTAGAAGGATGGACTAGTAGTTTTGGTAGGGTTACTTGGAATGATAAGCCCACACTTATTGTGGGTGTTTATTGTATTATTTTGAGTAGTGCCTAGTTCATTTTACTTTTTCTTTTCTTCTAGGTTTTCTTGGGTTTTTGTTTTTTTCCTATCACCATGGGTGGCGACTATTACAGAATTGAGTCGAGTTCCTGTGAAGAGTTTCAGAAAAATGCTACTATGTGGGAGCACTTGGAATTGGGGGGGTTACTCAATGTATGCAGATAATTCAAGGCCTAGACCCTGATGTAATGGATTTCTTTGTAAAAGGATGGAATGGGAGGTCTTTGCGTTACTAGGGCATTGAGTTTCAAATTGAAGATGATTTTATTGCGGAGGAAACTAGTCTTTCAGTTGTTAGGAGAAATTTTTTCAAAGACAACAGAGCGGCTAAGAAGGATTTTGTGAATTTCTTTAAACATGACGAGAGGAAGAAGGTTAAGGAAATTGGAAGTGAAGGTTATGCTAGGAAGTCCCTAAAGCTACTTTGGAGGGACCCCATGTTGGCCATTATGCACTACTTCACCCTTGAAGGTAGATTCTTTGTGGTTTACACTCACCATTTTATGCTCTTAAATTATTTTAGGCATAATGTTTCAGTCTCATTTCCTTTTTACCTGTTACATTCTATGGAGAAGAGTACTAAAGACCACATAAAGAACCCTAAGAAGGTGATTCTTCATCAAGGGCTTATGTGTTTTATTTTTGGTCATATCAAGCTAAAGTTGATCTTGGTCTCCCCTAAAACTCTTGGTAAGAAGGAAGTTAAAAATGATGGGTATGAAACAGGGGACTTTGTCGGTGAATGGGTCGGTAGTTCGAAGGAGGAAGAGTCAGAATATGAGGATATGTTTGTTGATGAAGGAGGCTCTGAGGAAAGAGACGAGGAATCATAAGAATGGGGTAAGGGCTATGAGACTGATGTAGAGTTGTAGGAGACTATGGATAATTTTGTTAGAAAATATTTGAAGTGGAAAACCAAAGGCATGAAGAAATTTAAAGCTTTCACCAAAAGGAAAATTGAGGTGGTTGCCCCTAGTTTGAATGTGAATCCTACATTGTCTTCTGGAAAAGAGGGTTTGAAGGGTTTTCATCCTGTGGGTGATGAGGATTTGAAGGGTTGTCATCCTATGGGTGATGTTGATTCTTCAAATTTTGATTGTGTTTAGAATGCTTCATTGGGGAACCCTATTCCTAGTAAGGATGGTCTGCTACAGAGCTCCCCAGTGCAAGGGCTTAAGGTGTCGATTAATTTGAGTGGTCAGTTGAGTGGCCTTGCTGATATGGGAAACTCTAAGATGAAGGTGAAGCCTAATGAGACTGGCCCCATGCGTATGCAGGGGATTGATGTGGTTAATTGTTCTCAGGATTTTTATGCTGTGGAGAAGGAAGTGAAGAGGGAACATCTGGAGGTGTTAGTTGATTTGGAGAATCTGCTAGATAAGGAGAGGATAAAGGTGGATGTCAAGGATTCCCTAGCCAAAGAAGAGGATGAACAAAATAGGGATTGTTTTGATGCCCCTATTGACTTGGAGCAAAAGGGTCAACCTCCAGTTAACTAGGTTGAAATTGACATGAATATGTTTTGTAGAATGGCCGAAGATGGGATGAGAAACTTGCTTTCCCTGGTTAAGTGGTTATTTTTTGAGGTTAAGGAGCTCAATCTTCAGATGAAAAATTGGCAGGATGTTTATGTTGCTATGCTAAGAGGTAACCAAAAGGAGTGGGAAATAACAGGCAAAGTGAAATCAACGCATAGTACACTTGATAAGCTACTGGTCGATGCTGATTGTTTGGGGGTTTCTCATGAGGAAAGAGTTTCCTCTTAGGAAGTTATTGTTAATAAAATGTTAGAGGACAGAGTGGAAATTCTGGAGGATAAAATGGGAAAGATGTCAGAGGACTTGAAAACGGTGGTCAATATCATCAATAACTCTTTGAAGACCATTGCTATGGGTTTTTTTGTTTTGAATGAGAAAGCGTTGAATTGGACAGGAAAACCACTAGACTTGGGTAATATTGAGGAAAGGATTGAAGAGATTAGTGGCTCTTACTTGGTGGAGAAAGCGGAAGCTTCTACTCCTATGTTGGAGAAGGACATGCAGGCGGTTTTGTGCCTTAGGACGAGGAGCAAGATGAAAAAGAGGGTTTTTGTTGTTGTTGAGGAGTTGAAGGATGTTATCAACATCCATGAGGAGGTCATTAAGGAGAAAATGGCCTCGACTAATGTTTTAGATAATTTTTTGTAGCTGGTGCTTCCTCTTTTGGTTCAACAGGTTTGCTGATGTTTTTTTCTTTTGGGTTTGCTAACGCATTGCTAATGTTCCATCTTATGTCATCTTTTTGGTTTTTTGGGCTGCTGGGCTTAGTGGTTTAATTTCTCTTACAACTTGGTGTTGTTGTAAAGGGTTTCGGGGCCCCTTCAAAACCTATTTTTCCTTATCAAAAACTAATTCTATCTGATTTTCTACTGTACAATTTTTTTTATGTGCTTTTTACTTTTTGCATGCAGATTACCCTCAGAAAAAGACTACTTATATTTTCTTAAATGAAGCCTTTACATTTCCTGTCTATGAAAGGAATTTACTGCTTGACAACAGGTTCGTGAACTTCATACAAATTAAGATTGGTGTAAAAGGCCATCCCCACAAATGTTGTTTGGTCTAGAATTATAATGGAAAATAAAAAAGCTTGCTAGGAGAATAAAATAGGTTTTCAATTGTCCAAGTACAACATAATATTACTGAAGCATTTCAAAGTTTAGGCATTTGAGATTCATGGAAAAATTAAACACATTTATGAAAATTAATAACATTCGATTTTCACAATCCATGATAGTTATGTAAAAAATTTCACAGTTTATCCATAAATCTTACTCACATAACATTTATGAAAAGGTCATAGTAATTTTTCTCACAAAAAAATATCAAAATAAATTTAGTGCTTAATCAATGTTGTCTCATCTATTTCCACCCACTTTCCTCTCAACGATTTAGTATTTTTACACCATCCACGTCCTCTCTCCATGGCCTCCTCTATGAATAAAAATGCTGCCACATAAGCTTTCACCGCACTACTATTGAGAAGGGAGAATCAACTTGCGGGACTGCGGTAAAAACCACTCTACCACATCGAGTTGATGAAGGAGCCATGGGACGGTGGTGGTCATTGCACGCCAATGGTAGAAGATTTGTAGGACCGTAGTAAAACATACAATGATAGGCGCTCAATTGGACGCACTTGGCATCGCCTTAGGCACCCCAAAATAATTACATTAATGACCAAAAGTTGGTGCTCAAACTGGCGTGAAGGAAGAAATCAAATGACGAAAAAGGGAAAAATGTCACACGAAGGAAGAAATCAAAATCAAAAATTAAAAAATTTCCTACGTGAAGGAAGAAATCAGATGACATAAAAAGGAAAAATGTTGCACGAAGGAAGAGAGCAGAGCGCTACTAGCAATTGAAGAGATCATGAAGCCAAGATGCATGGAGGAAGTCCAATGAGGAGAGTACGTAGGTATTTGAATTTGTTCATAAGATTATATCAAATTTATTAAACAATATTTAAATTGTTTTCTTCTTTGATCGGTGATAATATTTTTATTTTATTTAAGATAAATCAAAATATACAAAGCTCCAAATAAAAATTTCTTCCAGCACCATCACATCATGTCTGTTAAAACAGAATAAAAACCTACAAATCAAAAATCCCTACCACAACCGCCTAAAAACTATCCAACTAACTACTAACCAAACACCAGCTATTTACAGTATCAAAACCAAAAATAGGGCTTAACCCCTTAAGTTTATACATCAACATCTAGCTTAAACATAGTAAACTAGTTTATGTGGAAGTTCCAAAAGCGCTACCTAGATGCAATGGGCACATTCCACGAGCGGCTTCACCTTCTTTCTTGGACGTAAACCCTTCTTCTCACACAACTCCTCTCTAGTGATGGATTTGAGTCTCGCTATTATCTCCTCAATCTCCATTAATTTGATGCATAGTTTCAAAGCTTGCCACCCCCATTTCACACCCTCCCTTCACATGGCTTTGGTTATTCCTTCTGGCCACCTAATGAAAGGGTGATTTATCTCTACTACTTTTGGGTCCACACCTTCCATGCCTTCACTCACAAAGCCTTTTCCTAGTATAGCCCTTTCTAGGATACTCTCCATGTTCACTAAAAAATCCCTATGCACCAACGCTTTCATCACTTTCCTTACAACCTCCACCAACTCTCCTAAGTCTAGTCCCCATGCCATGATCAAAGAGTATATATCCATATTAGTCTGATATCTGTGCTTCAAATTTTTGAATCCATTACCTAGAATGATTGGCACAAATTGTGCCACCTTCACATCCTTGTACAAGAACAAGCCACATAGTCTCTTCATCGTCACTTTGCCATCAAAAGAATCCAATTTCCTCCTCACTTTGAGAGTTAAGTTGGCATCCATTTATTCTTTGGTATGTTAGCCACTAGACTACTTCACACTGTCATCCTAACACTCTCCTTACTCTTGCAAACCAAGAAGCATTGAAGGAAATGCAAGAAAAAAATTCATTACATAGAAAATTGTCAACATCAACATTAATGTCAAACGTATGTCCAGGGCCAACAAAAAGAGCTAATTCTTCAATGATTTGTAGGCATATGTAATATGTTAAATGATATATTTTTTTATTTCCTTGGAAAAAGTAAATGATTGCATATTAATTAGTTTAAAAGTAAATGATTGAATTTCTGGCTTCAGCTTCTAATTCATCCCATGTTTTACCTTCCTCTTCTTCAAAATATTCTTCTTCTTCGTCCTCCTCTAACTCCACAAGATATTCATCTTCTGAACCTTCCCCATCTGATTTTGATTCCTCTTCTACATCAGAGGGTTCATATCCTTCATCTAACTCTTTTGAATTATCATAATCAAAATCACTAGCTTCCATATTCAAAAGTTCCCAACCACCATCTTCAATAAATTTATCTGGATCATCAGTAATACTCTTCAAAATTGGCTGCCAGTTCAAGTTCGTTCTACTTTCATAATACTTTATATCCATGAAAACCAAGCTCTCTAAATGGTATATCAAAGTCTAGTTCAAAATATTTTAGATGAGGTTGATCCTATAGCTCTCTTACTTGCTTGACAAATCCTTGAAACTCTGACTTCTTAACATTCAAAAGATAAATGGAATGCCCTCAACACCCAGTAGAGTTGTCCAAAAAAGCTACCTAAAAGCTAACCCAATTTTTTAGTTTAATAATTTAATTATAAAGTTTAAACTTTGAATGTTAATTTTTTATGTGTTATTGGCTTATTGCAGGCTACAACATTGTTTAATATTTATATCTATAAATTGTCTCTATCACATTAATAGTGTGTCAAAATGGAAAAGAACTTGTTGGAAGTAGTATGCTCTAAATTTCCAATACTTAGTGAATCTAGATCCATAGTTAGTAATGTCCAAAGAAAGCTTGTCCCAGCAGCCATAGGGAAATGGGAAAAGTTAATGGGTAATAATCAATGGGCTACGCAAGAGGTTGTCATACTATTAACTGATTACCTAAGGGAAGGCTTAGGTAATCAGCTGATAGTATGACAACCTCCTGCGTAGCCCATTGATTATTACCCATTAACTTTTCCCATTTCCCTATGGTTGTTGGGACAAGTTTTGTTTGGACATTACTAACTATGGATCTAGATTCACTAAGTATTGGCAATTTAGAGCATACTACTTCCAACAAGTTCCTTTCTATTGTGAATGTGATAGAAACAATTTATAGTTATAGATATACTTAGTATCGGCAATTTGGAGCTTATCACTTCCACATTTCTTTAATAAATTTGGAGCATAATACTAAGACTACTCAAATGACATTGCAACTAGGGAAAAATTTATTAAGGGCATAATAGTAGTATACTTGTGTATGTGTATTTCCTTCAACTAAAATTTGTGTTTATACTTAAGTGATTGATGTATACTTGTATATGTGATCAAATTTTCTTCTATTTAATGATATTATTGTGTATTTAAGGTCTGTTTAATAAAGGGTGCATGAAACAAGTTTTAAATCCTTAAAAATCTTTAAATTTCTAGGGTTTTTTCATTTTGCCGAGTCTGGGTGTCGAGTCCCTGAGTCCCCAAGTCAAGTCACCCTAGCCGAGTCTGAGGTGAGTTCGAGTCCCATTACTATGGTTGTGATACAAACAAAAGTTGTTTACACATTGGCTGAATATATCCTCATCAAAATGACCAAAAAGAAATTTCAAATTTGTAAGTAAACTTTGATAGTCAAGAAAAATAGTCATAAAAATTGGAAGTAAACTTTGGCAGATATGTAGGTGAACTTAATTCATCTGAATTTATGCCTCTTGGAAAACATCAGGATCTCCCCTCCTAAATTTTGGACCATATCCATTACCTCCACATAAAACTGGACATCCTTGGTCTTCTTGGTTCCCATGCCATGATATGGTTATGCAAATGAAAATGAAGCAAAGTAATCATCTCCTCTGCTGGGTGGAAGAATGCATGCTTAATGTTTTGATACATGATATCAACTCTCTCTTCTACTCTCATGGTTGAATACTGAAATACTTTATGGTGGGCCTCTAGAGTTACAGTCATCTTTCATCCTCTTCCACCAAATGTCGGCCTAATCCATACGCCTGCTAGCCTAATTGGCTCTGTTTTTGAAAGCTGAAGTTTCTCCTGAGTCACCAATGTAGCTCTCTCTTCCTTTTCAAACTCTTTCATTGCTACATATTGTCTCTAGGATTTAATCATTTGTACCACATGGTTGATGTGCTTTGAATCCTTGCATTTAAAGGAAATTTCCTTAACATAAATATTGCAAGGGAATTTCAATGTTTCCATTGTAGTTGCCATTAAAGTTGGTACTTGCAACATTGAAAATTATCCTTATATAAAAATTCCCTCCATCTTGTTGGCTTGTAACACTCTTGATTGTGGCTACATGAAAAACTAATTTTGGTTCCTCTTCTACACCAAAGGGTTCATATCCTTGATCTGACTCTTTTGAATTATCAGAATCAAAATCTCTAGCTTCCATATTAAAAAATTCCCAACCACCATCTTCAATAAATTTATTTGGATCATTAGTAATAATCTTCAAAATTGGCCGCTAGTTCAAGTTCATCCTACTTTCATAATACTTTATATCCATGGAGTTCAGCCATTCCTTGATGCCATCAAGTGAAGATCGAGGAATGGCATCAATGTGGAGTCCCTCTCTTGTTGTTCTTCCTCAATTTCATCAAGATCATACATTGACCTTCTTGCCCCCCCTAAATTTTGGACCACATCCATTACCTCCACATAAAACTGAACATCCTTGGTCTTCCTGGTTCTCATGCCATGATATGGTTATGCAAATGAAAATGAAGCAAAGTAATCATCTCCTTCTCCATTGGCTAGAAGAATGCATGCTTAATGTTTTGATACATTATATCAGCTCTCTCTTCTGCTCTCATGGTTGAACATTGAAATCCATTATGGTGGACCTCCAGAGTTACAGTCTCTTTCATCCTCTTCCACTAAATGTTGGCCTAATCCACACGTCTGCTAGCCTAATTGGATTTTTTTTTTTTTTTAAAGTTGAAGTTTCTCCTAAGTCACCAGTGTAGCTCTCTTTTCCTTTTCAGACTCTTTCATTGCTACAGATCGTCTCTGGGATTTAATCATTTGTACCACATGGTTGATGTGCTTTGAATTCTTACATCTAAAGGAAATATCCTTAACATAAATACTGCTAGGGAATTTCAATGTTGCCATTGTAGTTGGCATTAAAGTCAATACCTACAACATTGAAAATTATCCTTATATAAGAATTCTCTCCATCTTGTTGGCTTGTAACACTCTTGATGGTGGCTACATGAAATATGATTGTGATTCCTCTTCTACATCAGAGGGTTCATATCCTTGATCTAACTCTTCTGAATTATCAAAATCAAAATCATTAGCTTCGATATTCAAAAATTCCAACCACCATCTTCAGTAAATTTATCTGGATCATTAGTAATACTCTTCAAAATTGGCCACCAGTTCAAGTTCATTCTACTTTCATAATACTTTATATCCATGGAGTTTAGCCATTCCTTGATGCCATCAAGTGAAGATTGAGGAATGGGTCAATGCAGAGTCCCTCTCTTGTTGTTCTTCCTCAATTTCATCAGGATCATACATTAACCTTCTTGCCCATCCTAAATTTTGGACCACATCCATTACCTCCACATAAAACTGAACATCCTTGGTCTTCTTGGTTCCCACACTGTGATATGGTTATGCAAATGAAAATGAAGCAAAGTAATCTCCTTCTCTACTGGCTGGAAGAATGCATGCTTAATGCTTTGATACATGATATCAGCTCTCTCTTTTGCTCTCATGGTTGAATACTAAAATCCATTATGGTGGGCCTCTAGAGTTTTAGTCATCTTTCTTCCTCTTGCACCAAATGGTGGAGCTCAAAACACAAGCCATATATTATTAGAACTTTCATTAGTTGGAAGTAGTAGAAGATTTATCAATCTAAATGTGTCAACTAAGGTTTTCAAATGTGTATTGTTGCATGTTGAAAATAACAATGAAAAACAAATAATATCTTTCATTGATGCATACAAAAATAGGCCTACTGGTATGGAATCTATCTCATTAATTGATGTGGCAAAACCATGGATATATAATCCTAATCCAAAAGTAGAAAACAAATGGAATGTAGGAAAAACAATAACTATTATGACAGTATTCCCTATATTTCTAGCTATTCCTATACATGACTCAAAAAAATGGTTTGAGTTTTGCTTCTCAGAACTATTACTCTATAAACCATTTCATGATATTCAAAAAGATATTGGTCATAACAATGATGCAATGAGGGGGAAATGACAAAACAATCTTGGAAGTTGCTCTTTGTGGGGATGGAATTAGTTGAGGCTAAAAAAAGGTTAAATAAAAGGAAAAAATTCCTTTCATTTTAAAGAGTGAAAAAGGGGGGGGAACTATAAAAGGTAATTGAGGGAGTTACCTCTCCTCATTTGGACATCTGTCAAGTGAGGAGAAGAGGAAGAAGAGGAGAGGGTAAGAGGGAAGAGACACGATGCCAGAGTATGATTCAGACATCATTCATTGGGGGCACGAGAGGCAGTGATTCTTCAAGGAGTGTCATGCCACGCCAAATGAGTTCGAAACCCTACCTTGTGATTTTGTTCAATTTGGCTAAATTCTTGTAAAAACAAAAGTATGGGTTTTGTGGGGTTGTTCGGGAGGAAAAATGGGTTAGACAAAATTTTTCCTTTTTTGCTAAAAAAAAGATTTTTTTTTGGGGGGGGATAGGTTTAGGCTAGAGGCTGGGGGGAGGAGGTAGGTGGCGAGTCGAGCTTGGGCGGGTCCACCCAAGTTGGGTGGAGGCCAGCCCAGCCGAGCCCAGGCGGGACTGCCCAAGCTCAGGCAAGTTCACCTAACCAGCCCGGGCGGGTCCACCCAGCTAGCCGGGGCGGGTCCACCCAAGCTGGGTGGGTCCACCCGAGCTGGGTGTACATTTTCCTAGCCATCCAGGAAAGTCCACCTAAGCTCGAGTGGGCTCACCCGCGAGCTTAGTGGGTCTGCCCGGGCTTGAGCAGGTTCGCTCGCGAGCTCGGGTGGGTTCACCCGGGCGTGGGGCAGGTCCGCCTAAGGGCTGGGGCGAAGCTGAGACAACCAAAATAATCCCCAGCCAAGGGGAAGGGATGGTTAAGGGAAATCCCAAGGCGGGAGTAGGGGGAAAACTAACACTATAAGAGACTAACAAGGTGTTGTTGTGATGGATGTAGAAGGTGGAGTGTTTGCGGACGCGAGAGAGACGATCTGAGGTGTTGATGAGATGCATGGCATAAATGGCAGACACAGATCACTAGAGACTGACAGAGGCAGGATTAGTTCATATGCTGTCAAATCTGACGATTAAGGCCCACAGGGCCATGTTGACAGCCCTGATAGAGCGTTGGGACTCGGCGACATCGATGTTCCATCTACCAACTAGGGAGATGATGGTGACCTTGGAGGATGTTTGGCAGATTCTGAGGCTCCTTATAGCAGGGCTTGCTGTTAGCGAGTGTTGGATGGCAAATGAGGTGTTGGATGAGTCCGTGCATGTTGTTTTTGGCAGTGACGATCTACCGGTTTAGCATGGGTAGCTGGATGTGGATAGGTGTCTGTCCTGCAGGGTACCGGTATTGTTTTTGTACTTAGCGGGACTGATTAGCAGGATCCTGGTGCCAGACTGGAGTGGTCGATTCCTACATCTCAGGTTTGTCGAGGTGATTTGGCATATCATCGAGGGCCGAGAGGGGCAATTTGCATGGGGGACATGCATGCTGGTGTAGTTGTATCGGGACATGCACCGAGTATGCTATCGGAAGGCATTAAGTGTGGCGCATGTCACACTACTACAGGTTTGGGCTTGGGAGCACATTAGGGTGACTAGACCGATTGTACACAGATTAGGAGAGCAGGATGATAGAGAGGCTGTGGCCTAGGGATGGGGAGTAGAGGCGGGAGCGATACTACGGTATTAGGATGTGAGAGATGTAGATATATGGAGGAGACAGCTAGATGATGTGTAGGTAGAGATGATAGTGTGGCGTCCTTATATGTTGTGACACTTCAGGGGCTGGAGGGGTGATGAGGAGGCACACAACAGTTACTTCTTCACCCGTTGTTATATTGTTGGAAGAGTTTCGCTTATAGTGGAGCTACACAGACCCGATCGGGTGATACGACAATTTGGAGTGAGGCAAGATATTCCCACTCTCCAGTCGGGTGCATTACTCTCTAGGATAAAGGCCAACTTCAAAACATCGATAATACCCACAAACTGGTCTGTTTCATAAGCAAACATTTTAGCTTTAGTTGCTTGTGATTTTGGTGCTTAGATTTAAAAAAATATATATATACAAAAATAGTGACTTATAAGTATAAATAATGATTCATTGAAGTAATTTCATTTACTTGATTTAATTAATAAATTAATCAAATTTGATAAAAATGTATTTATATAAATTTTCTATAAATGAATTGAAGAAAATGATATATAGTATATACTTGATATCTAGTCAAGAAAAATTAACCCTATATATATTTTTTATTTATAAGATCCAATTTTGTTTCAATTATAATAATAATATATCACCACTACAATCTACTTTTCCCACTATGCATTTACATAAAGCAGGAGGATAAATCTTGACATGAATGGACGTTCAAATGTGAATAACTATTTAGGTATGGATTAGTTTAATTGTACATGCAAACAAAAGAAATATATGTTGAACTTAACCGAAGTCTTATAGCTTTGAAAATTATCTATCAAATTAATTGTAAAACACGATAACACATCTAAGGTATATTTTCTCTGCATCCATTTTTTTGTTTTCTAAGCACCTCTTTTATCATCTAATTGAATGGAAGAAGTTGAGCTTTGTTAACATTCTATTTTTAAGGTGGAATGCATTACAAAACAATCAAGGCTTGGAAGTGTATCAACTAATTTTTTGTTGTGTGCTTTAATTTTTGTGTTAATTATTTAACTTCCACATTTTTAGTTGTTATATCCCTTTTCAATTTACTTGTGTTGAATTTAAAGCTTATTCATTTCCTTAAGAAGTTTGTTACTCGGTTTCAAAAGAGAAAAAAGTAGAGGCGTAAGCTAGCTAAAAAGGAACAAGAAAGGAAAGAAAAGAAGAAACACACTTTAGAATGAAAAAAGTTTAATCTTAAACCATTAGCTTAGCTTTTTGTTTGTGATTTGATATCCCCTCAATGGATTAATCTTCATATTATGCATTATTATCACAAGATTCTCTTGAAAAAAGTGTACCACACTAAACATGCCATTCATTCTCAAATGCTTGAAGTGAGTATGTACTTGGGTGGTTATGTAGACATCATAGGATGCAACAACATACTACTTTGAGCATGTCAATCCATTCCTGCATGCTTGCAATGAGTCTGCACTTGTTTGTGGGGTTAAAACATCTGAGGGAAAAAAAATTGCACCATATCGAGTACACCAATGCGTTCCCACAAGCTTCACAACACCTCCATTAATGTGGTACAATTTTTTCCATAGATAGGCACCACCCTTGAGTGTCTATGTGTAGTTAAGAACCATATTTGTTATCAAGAAAGTATTCCCAACTCTTAAAAGAAAACTATGGCCAATTTTATCACTAACACAAAATATTTCTACCCAAATTGTATTTGAAATTTGAAATATTTGCCCCCTAGCTTTTAACCAAGTATGGCTCCAGTTTTGATCAACATTTGGTTACTTTTTTATTTATATCTGGACTATTTATTTACAATATATAGTATAAATATGCAGTGGTAAGACAAGGTATTATAATCACAATTGATTGCACGACTATTGGACCTTGCACAACTACTAGCCCCTCTCCCCTAACACATAAAATATTTCTACCCAAATTACAATTGAAATTTGAAATATTTGCCTCTAGCTTTTAACCAAAAATTTTGCTTACAAGATAAAAACATAAATTTCATTGACCGAAATTTGCACAGGACTAGCTTCATTAGGCTTTTACATGTTCACCAAGGCATCGATGACATCCATCTTGAGAACTGCTTGAAATTTCTATCAACTAAATAATAGAACAAATCCTTCGGCATCAATGACATCAGTGCCCATAAACTCCCTCCTTATGACCTTGTTTCATTCAAATTTCACAGTGGAATGAGTATCGATATTATCATTAGCACACACTCTTCTTGTGAAATAAACAAATGGGGTTTACATAGTATGCCCGAATTCAAATATCCAAGAAAGACACATTCATGTTGGGGTTAATTTTTAGTGTTTGTACTTATTCAATTCCATTTGTAGCATAAATTAAGACAATGACATATTCCTGCACTCATTAAAGGGGCTAAATTTCAGTGCCCAACGTGAGAGCAACATAGAGGGGGCTACAACGGCTATGAATTTGCAACAGGAAGTCCGATGAAAAAATGGCAACATGCTGGCCCACATTGTTAGTGAAGCCCCTTGTTCAAAGCCCATGGGTAGCATCTCAAACCCAGATTGTAGAAAAAATGGAGGTAGCATTCAATTATTCTGCGCACTTGCCAGTAATGAAAATGATACCATTGTATGATTATAATGTATAATTGCGGGTATTGTGCCCTTTCCATGCATTTTTCTTTCATATAATGCATTTTTGTAACGAGCTTCTCTTGAAAAAAGTAGATTTGGTTCATGGTAAATCCTCTAAAATGTATGAAAATCTGTTAAAACTAAAATACCTTCAAGAATTGTTCAAGATAGATTCAGATAGACAGACATCAGGCCAAAGGAGCTACACAACTTGTACACACAAATAAGTATTCTCAAATACTACTGCATTCCAATAAGCAGGATAACAAAAAATGTGGAAACCTCTAAACCATAACTGCATGGCCAACTTACAACTGAAAAGATATTCTTGGTTGGTTATGAAACCAAGTATTATAATTTACAAGAAGATACCACTACATCACAAGCATTCAATCACAAAAATATGGAGATCATTCTTGTGGCATTCGCAAATTCATCGTCAGCAATTTATCGACGGAAAATTCACCGCGGGAAAATTCACCATCATGACAATTCACCACGCGAAAAATTAATTGCATGAATTGTTGATGGTGAATTTTCCGTCGGTGAATTTTCCTAGAACCCATTCTTATGGCCACACCAATCTCACCCATTCCCGCTATGCCTCTATCGATAAAACGAACATAAATTACTAACATGTCAAATTGAACAAGCATCATGAATAGTGAAAATCACAGTGGCAATAACAAACCATTTCTGAATTATATAGGCTGAAGTATGAAAATAACCTAGGCTTATTAATGAAAGAAATAAAGTTATATAATCAAAATGATACATCTACAGTAGTAGTTTCAGACAGAGCAATATTAAGCATCTCGAGAGTAA
This sequence comes from Sequoia sempervirens, assembly GCA_007258455.2. NCBI lineage: Eukaryota > Viridiplantae > Streptophyta > Pinopsida > Cupressales > Cupressaceae > Sequoia > Sequoia sempervirens. The sequence continues at coordinate 7,122 of VDFB02114567.1, read as the reverse complement.
GAGATAGACCTACCCCGAATTGACTAAGGCATTGTTGCAATGGATTTGCAAAAACAGGAAGTATATTGCACATCAGAAATTATACTATTAGCTGCAAGTAGTGATAACGTATACACATGTGAAAAGAAGAATCTGAGATGAAAGTGAATACCACAACTTAAGTATAACATTGGAAACAAATCCTAAGTGCACTTACCTATTAGGGTTGCAAATGGGCTTTGATAAAATATTTTGGTGTGAATATCATGCTTACTCTTAAAGTTAAGATGTACAGATTTAATGCCTCCTGCATTTGATTTAATCTAGAGGAGAATGATCCAAACATGATCCAATTTGTAAGTAAAATTTAAATACATAGGTACAGAAATATGACTGAAATAGTCTTGAATAATACATAAATAATAAATATAAATGTTGAATTTTCATCTGGGGCAAGCAGTTGTAGGGAGCATCTATCCGAGCCTTTATTTATGTCTTATATATCAATAGTTGACTTGCTTTGAACTGTTTTGTTGAGGACTAAAGTTTGTTTCTACTCCAACTTCTTTGTTCATTTTTTTTTGTATAAATGAGTAGGCCAAATACTTTTGCTAGGTATGAATGGGTTATAATAGATATTATTGCACCAATGATCAATTACCTCGGGCTACCCATCTTGCTATGTCGGTAGAGGTGAGACTCTTGAAATTTAACTTTTGATATTTGATTATTTTTAAAAATATAATGAAAGCATTGTAAACTTAAGGAAATCAGAGAAATATTCAAGTCATTTTTATTGATTTCCGTTTTGTATCATGCACAAAAGAGTATGATTATATTAAAGTATATTTGAAAATGTTTATTTCACTGCTTCATATCAATTTTTCACAAACATGAATGAATCAAAAATATTTGTTGATGTATTTTATTTATTTTGTGATGTATGCATTATATTTAATAAGATAGCTATATCAACATACTATTCCATGCTTATGATCAGTATTTTTTATTTAATTTTGGAATATTGATTATCATGATTGACATTGATTTAATTTTGGAATATTGATTATCATGATTGACCTTCTAGATCATGGCAACAGTGAATATCAAATCAAATGAATCAGAGTACTCTATAACCGAGTCATTAACAACAGAGGATTCAGTTGATTCCAATACATTCATTGAAACCCTTATAGAGAAACTCACGAAATCAATTGCAGAGCACTCACAAAAGATTATAGAAGAAATGGAAGATGTCACCTTCCTTCTTGTAGTTTGTTCATTTCTTAAAGAAATATATTATGACGAGCAGTGTGAACAAGGATCCTTCAGATAGATAATTGAAATTTTGTTGTTGTTTTTAAACCATAACTAGCATATAAAACTAGGATAATGTATAGTGTTATTTTTAAACAGTATTTTGACAGACTTTGATGTATGTTGTTGAAAGAACTCACTTCATTTATCTTCTATGCGAATTGATTTAAATCTATGTAAATGATTGTACTAGTTTTTTTTAATATCTTTTATTTGATAAATCCTTTCTCGGTGAGTATTAGATGTTGCCTCATGTCTTGTGCTCTTTTAATAGGAAGGGTTTCATCTCTTTCCACAAAAGCAAGCCTAAATAGCCCAGATTTAGGTATTATATTGGGCTTAAATTTTGCATTTTCCTTCAATGTTAAAGCCTATGAGCTGAATAAATTAGCCACCTTGATATGAAAAACTGACTCAGGCATTGATTGGTTGGGACATTTTCCACCTCTTTGGTAGTTCCCATGGGCAATCTACTGTTTAATCAAATGATAAATTTAAGGCCAATGGTTATATTATCTAACTTTTCTCAAATATGATATAAATCCAGAATATATCGATAACAACAAATTTGAGCTTTTCAGGTGACTGCCAAAGTGTCAACCAGTCCAAACAGAGTATCAATTTGCAATGGAGTGGTCAATAGTCTTGAATAATACAAAAATAATAAATATAAATATTGAATTTTCATCTGGGGCAAGCAGTTGTTAAGGAGCACATATTATGAACAGGAATATGGACTAGCTCTTTATTTACTGTGGATAACTTGTTATGCCTTCTAGATTGGACAGCATTGTCATCTATGCAATGATGATTTAGAAATTGTGAAAATTATCATCATTGGCTCATGAAAAGGTTGTGTACTTCTAGGTTCATGTGAATGACTGATTACATTTTGAATGTGAGATTTGCAAAGTGGTATTAAGTGAGCTGAACAACACTGGACTTATTTGTTCTGAAATAGAAAGAGTTGTTGATATTGCCTAAAATAGCAAGAGCTGTTGGTATTGCAAATTTTGGAGGGTAAGGAATTGTCATGGTGATAGAACTAACCTGGCCACGCATTTGGGTTTAACACAGCTTCCCTAGGAATTGCTACTCCTCTATAACGAGGTATAGGTGAGTTGACACTGATTTGAGGACTCTTCATAGTAAGGTAATCCTTTTTATTCTCATCAATGGTAAACCATGTTAGCCAGTGAAGTGTGTGAGGATTGTTAGTAATGCACCATCTCTCTCCATACTCCAAAGCCTTAACTACTCCCATTTCTCCTCCTCTCTACAAATTTGTGTCCAATGCTGCAAGAAGTGTGGGAGCAGGTGCATTTGACTCTACAGGCCCCACGAGATGGTCCAAATAGGTAAATAGTTCACCAACTTGGGTCTCAAGTTCTTTTGTTTACTCATATTTGTTCATCCGCCTTAAATGGAGGAGACTGCTACTTGCAATGATTGTTTCTCTTTTTTGGTTTGTGCCCTAGGTTAACATTTTGAATTTGATAATCATTAGCATGCATGTTCTTTTCTTCTTTGTCACACAAAGCGATGGCTATCTTTGCACTTTTTGCTCTTTGGGCATCTATAGTGTTCCTCCCCTTATGTTTTGATGGATGTCCATACCCTGTTCGAAAATTCCCATTTTGGCACAGGCAGGAAGGATGCTGGCAAAGGTTGTAGAATTTGGCTTGACACCTGCCGATTTCATTTGCTTGAAAGTTTCTAAAGCCTTTTCAACAAATCCATTTTGTGCATATCCTGCAATCATTGCAGTCCGTGAGATGACATCTCTTTGAGGTATTGTGTCAAACAGTTCACGTACATTGTCTATCATTCCACATTTTGCATACATGTCTACCAGAGCATTTCCAACTATAATATCTGACAAAAATCCCCCTTCTATTATGCTTTGATGGATGTCCATACCCTGTTCCAAAGCTCCCATTTTAGCACAGGCTAGGAGTATGTTGACAAACGTAACTTGATCGGGTTGGAGACCTGTTTGTTGCATATGGTGAAACAGTCTGACTACTTCTTGAGGATACGCATGCCCTCTGTACGCTGCAAGAATCGTATTCCATGGGATGTCTCGTTCTTTCAGGTGATTAAAGACTTTTCTAGCATCAACCAAACTTGCACACTTGACAAACATGTAAATAATATGTAAATAATCTTATTATGAAAAGTTGTGCGTGTAAACCCTAGAGAATTTCTTGCTCCCATACACCAAAAACTATTTTCACGATTGAACGAACAAAGGACATTAAACTTAAGAAGAGACCATAACTGCCAAAGAAAATATTTGTTAAAAACCTTACACCTGTTGATTTTTGTAGCTAGAAAAGTGGGATATAGATTTGCTTTAAAGCAACTCAAGATAAGATTTGCTTTAAATCAATTCGAGTTGGATTTTTAGCAACAGCAGGATTTTTATTCTTTAAATAGAATGTTTCTGAGTTTGTGAGGATAAGATAAATCCAAGAGTGGGATTTTATTCTTTAATAGAATGTTTCCGAGTTTGTGAGGATAAGATACATCCAAGAGTGGGATTTTATTCTTTAATAGAATGTTTCCGAGTTTGTGAGGATAAGATAAATCCTAGAGTGATTTTATGTGTAAATAAAGCCAAAGAAAGCAAGGAAAGATTCTTTCCTTGCACGCTAAGTAAAGCAGCTAGGCTCTATAAATATAAGATTGCTGTAGCAAACTCATATTGTATTTTCGAAAGAAAAGTTTGTTGTTAGGCTGAATAGAAGATCCAACATTTGCAGGTTTTTCCCCGCATTGGGGTTTCTTGGGTATATCTGTATTATTGTCTTTTTGTGTTTGGCTTGATGTTATTTTTTGCTTCCGCTATTATTAGTTGTTAATTAACCTAGTTGTATTAATTGTTATAAATCAGATTTCGTTCTGTGAATTTATTGTGCAATTAATCTGTTGTTGGGTTATAGAAATTAACATGGTATCAGAGCTCTAAACTCTGAATACGAAGCCAAGATTTGTAACCAGATTTCAAGAAAAAAAAGGTCATTAGATTTTCGTCTCCAATTCTTTTTGTGGCTATGGCAACTAGCGTTCGATACGAGGACAGGCTCGAGGGTGCGTCAAACTTCTTGCAGTGGAAGGTTCGGATTACATCTGTTCTCAAGGAGAACAGGCTATGGACCTATGCTAGCACAGAAGTGACTCCACCAACAAATGATCCTGTTGCCTTAGATTCGCATGAAGTCAAAGAGGCCAAAGCTCAGAGGATTATCCTGGATGGAGTAAGAGATCATTTAATTTCTTTTATCGGGGAAAGACACCGCCAAGGAGATGTGGGATACGCTCACAAAACTTTATCAGAGCGACTATCAGAGTCGTAAGATGATGCTCAAGGACAAATTGCATAATACCAAGATGTCCAAAGGCGAGAGTGTGACCTCCTACTTGTCCAAGCTGACACAGGTCAGGGATGAGCTTGCTGCTGTTGGAGAGACGATTAAAGAAGATGAGTTGGTGCGTATAGCCTTGAATGGTTTTTCAAAGCACTGGGAAGTGTTTGTCAAGTGTGTTGTCGGCAGAGATCGGCTACCTGATTGGGCAAGACTTTGGGATGATTTTGTTCAGGAGGAGATTCGTGAAGGTGCTCATCGAGGAGATCAGACAAAGAAGGTTCAAGATGAAGAAAATCTTGCTCTTGCAAGCAAGGGTAAGAAGAAGTCCAATAAAGAGCAATCGGAAGGTTCTTCTTCCAAGAGTGTGAAGAAGAAAGATCTGAGCAAGATCAAATGTTTTTGCTGCCATCAGATGGGTCACTATGCCAGTCAATGTCCGAATAAAAAAAAAAAGGACAAACAGAAGAAGCAATTTGCTGCTACAGCAGAGGTGGACGAGTTTGCATCACAATTTGAGAATGAGTTTTCACTCATTGCCTGTCTCTCAAGTTCGCACTTGCCAACAGGGTATGGTATATTGACAGTGGGGCTTCTCGCCACATGACGGGAGTCAAAGAATGTTTCACCAAGTTGGAGGAGAAGAAGCTAGATTTCTATATTGAGCTCGGAGACAATGCCAAGTACCATGCAACTGGTATTGGCACCGTCAAGTTTCAGAGGGAGTCTGGCAAACCTTTGTTGGTGGAGGATGTGTTGTATGTCCCTGGCATGACAAAGAATTTAATCTCAGTTTCTGCCTTGGAAGACAAGGGTTACATCGTGACCTTTGAGAGGGGAAAAGTTTATATTCGTCCCAAAGATTCCAAGATTGCAAAAGTGATTGGTGTCAGGCAGCTTATTTTGTTACAATTTGAACTAGCACATCGTTGGTTAGTAGCTGTAAAGCGATGAGGAGTAATGGCATAGGAGGGGCTACCTTCACTGGGCAGCTTAATATTCTTAAGGAAATAGTGACAGGGCTGCCTGAGATGAAGACAGAAAAGCATGAGGTGTGCAAGGGTTGTGCTCTTGGGAAATATGCCAAGACCAGTTTTCCAAGCAGCGACACTAGATCCGAAGGGATTTTGGATCTCGTACACTCAGATGTGTGTGGACCTATGTCAACAACATCCTTGAATGGATATGAGTATTATGTTACCTTCATTGATGATTTCTCCAGGAAGACATGGATATATTTCATGAAGAATAAAGATGAGGTCTTCAGTAGGTTCAAAGAGTTTAAGGCTCTCGTGGAGAACCAAACTGGGAAGAAGATCAAGATACTGAGGTCTGATAATGGAGGCGAGTATACCTCGAATGCCTTCAAAGATTTTTGTGCTCAGGAAGGTATCAAGAAAGAGTTGACAGTTCCGTACAACCCTCAGTAGAATGGGGTTGCTGAACGGAAGAATAGAGCTATCGTTGGAGCAGCTAAGGCCATGCTTCATGATCAGGATCTGCCTTGGTTCTTATGGGCAGAAGCTTGCAACATAGCTGTGTATTTGCAGAATAGGAGCCCTCACAAAGTGTTGGGAAAATTGACTCCAGAAGAGGCATTCACTGGTAAGAAACCAGATTTGGGGCACATTCGCATCTTTGGATGCCTTGTGTATTGTCACATTCCTGTTGAGAAGAGATCCAAGTTGGAACCTACTGCAGAGAAGGGTATCCTTGTTGGGTACAGTGAAACTTCTAAGGCTTATCGGGTTTATATTCCTGCTCTCAGGAAAACAGTGGTTCGTAGAGATGTGAAGTTCGAGGAAGAAAGGGCTCTTCAGAAGTCAAGTAACTTGATGAATGAGGAGGAACAAACATCCACAGTGGAGGTAGCACAAATTCCTCAAACTTCAGTCACGCAAGCTGGAGAGCAGAACAAGCAGGATGATCAGATAGAGGAACAAATAATTCCTCAGCCTCAGATTCCTATTAGTGAGAAGAGGAGAAACAGGGCAGTTGAGCAAACATTAAGAGAGGCTCAAGAATATGTAGGCGATCCTCAAGATTCAGTCAGACAAAGAAGGGCTCCCAGACGTTATTCAGATTATGTGGCACTTATGAGTGAATTAATTGAAGTAGAGCCTTCCAGCTTTCAGGAGGCATCCAAGCACCAAGTGTGGAGAGATACCATGGTGGAAGAGTATTCTTCCATCATGAAGAACAGTGTGTGGGAGGTAGTACCAAGACCAGAAGATAAGTCTGTGGTGGGCTCGAGATGGCTGTATAAGATTAAGCATGCTGCAGATGGTAGTGTGGAAAAATTCAAAGCCCGGTTTGTGGCTAAGGGGTTTTCACAGAAGGAAGGAGTCGACTATGATGAGACTTTCGCTCCAGTAGCCAGGTACTCATCCATAAGAGCTATCATTTCTATAGCAGCACAGATGGGTTGGAGGATTCATCAGATGGATGTAAAGACGGC